>PVKE010030706.1:0-19467 GCA_004027555.1 Craseonycteris thonglongyai
AAAAAAAAAAAAAAAAAAATTCAGTTTTATTCCTGTCTAAGATGATCCCTTGTCACTTTTTTCTCATTGGAAGAATGATTCTCTGTCATTTGGAAACAACTGTCAGATGTTCCCTGCTGAGCTTGCTCTTGGTTTTCCAGGCATGTCATGGTGTTGAAATTTCACTAGAATTCTCTCCTCCATCTTCCCACTCTCTGCTCAGAAATGGCCTTCATTCCCTCCACCCCATTCAAAGGGTATATTAATCTTCTCCCGTACTAAACATCACTTCCCCTTACAAAAAAGTGTTACAACTAACTTAGGCTAAGAAAGTAAAACTAGCCTTGCAAATTGTACAACGTAACTCTGAAGTTATTATTTCAGTTATGCAAGGACCAATGGGAAGGTTTTAAGCCCATTAACTGCTAAATCTTAAAACTTTTGGTACTAGACAGTAAGATACTCTGGAACAGGCAATGCCTTATCATTCAATAGTCATTCCACAAATACTTATTGAGTACTGACTATATATTAGAAAAGGCTCTGGTCACTTGCCTTCATTGGGATGTGTTTTGAAGTCATTTTTACAACTGACAGCAGATTTTGTTAGGGAAAGGTTAAATAAATTAAATAAAAAAGGATAGTAGTTGCCGAAGGCCGTGAGAGTAACACTTTTAAAGAGGGACTGGGTTCAGAAGAAGGGCATAGAAAGCTACAAAAACAAATTTCCTTATTTCATAATTTTGCCTTATTTGGCTATGTGTAGGAGTAACTATTGCTAAAGGCTGAATTAGCTGTATAATAATGATGTGTTGAACCAAGATATTTATTATGCAGATCTCTACACAAGAGTTTGCATAGTCATACTTTGAATCTTCACACTGCTCAATTGCTGTGTTATTTGGAGCAAGTGACTTATCTGTTTGGTGTCACAGGTTTCTCCTCTGTAAAAATGGAGATAAAAAATACTAACACTTCATAGGGTTGTTGTGAGGATAACACAAGTTAATGTATCTAAAGTGCTTAGATTGATGATTGGCAGGTTATAATAACTATGTAATTATTAGGTATTTTTAGTTTCAAGATATACCCCATAAAATACTAAATTATAAAAATATGTGTTTTAATAATAATAGCTCTATTCTTCTCTAGGAGCTATTGTAGTCTTGGCCGTTTTAAAGGTCTTCTGTACTTTTTTTTTTTCCCCGTGAATATTAGGTTTTAAATGGTTTTGAGATCATTATTTCTTTTAAAAATCATTTAGTGCTCTAATCCAGTGGGGTTATTATCAGTCAGTTCTTTTTTCCCCCCTTGATATTTAGACTAAAATTTCTCTCTTCTGAATTTCAGTCTATTTTTCCTCATTAACATCCTTTTACTATGCTGGTGACTTTTTTCTCTCTTCATGTTTACCTCTTCCTGATATTTACAGAAGTACAAGAGTGAATTTGTGAACTTAGGCAAACTCTTCAAAGAGAACTCCCCAGGGAACTTTTACAGACATCACAGTTTCTGTTACACAGTCTGTAGGCAGCACAAGCAGAGAGCCACAGTATCTCTGGGAATCTCTCATTAATATTATAAAAGCAGAGAAATAGTGAGAACCACCCATTTGTGAATTGGGAAGAATAAGGTTCTAGCCTTTCTTTTAAATTTCCTCAAGGGCTTTAAAATATGATGTAAACTCGTGAAATACTACAGTCGTCAACATATATGTTGTTGTGTTCAGAATTGGGCCTGGGGATAGGGGTTAATTATAGACATAGTTCACCAGGGATTTCATAGTAGGATAGTTGCGGGGGAGGGGGATCTCAGAGATTCTACCCTCATTTAGATTTTTTGTGCACACTGGAACTATATTTCATGTTGTGACATTCTGTGATTATTTCACTTAGCTGTAGCAGTCTTATTTGACAAATAAAAAACACAAGGTTTATTTGTATTTTCTTTGCATTTTATATCATGGTTCAATTTGGAAGTCTTTTAAACCCCCAAAATATATCTATATCTGGCATTAAGCTTTATGAGATATTATTATTATTTTTGACAGAGAGAGACAGAGAGAGACAGAGAGAAGGGGGAGGGCCCAGAGCAGTCTCCATAGTTGACAGCATTAGTTTTCCATATAGTTTCACTCCACAGGCGGGTATGGGGCTGCACAGGGCAGGAACTGGGCCGGCAGCCTCCCGCATAGGCACTGGCAAGAACCGAACTTGGGGCACACCCCGGTTCAGCATATGGGTCTGCCTGGGCCAGGCCCGGGACTCGCTCCTCAGGCCCCAAGTCTGCAAAAATAGCGCTTAACTCACTGAGCCATCCCAAATTCCCCAACATTATTTTTAATGTCTATTGAGTTTTCATAATTTTGCCATGTTAGGTCAAGTTTTAGAATCTGCTAAGAAGTTAAGTTTTTGTTACTTTTCTTACAAGTAAAAAAACCCTATTAAAAAAAAATCTTTGATTCTTTGACAGAGGGAAAAAGTAGCACCATTTATATTCTATTAAAAAATCGACTGTTTTCACAAAAATTTTGAAGAAATCCAGAGTCAGAGATTTTGCAAGAGTTGTGAAATTGGATACAAAAGCTAGTTGTTGATTTATTCAAGCAAAAATTCAGAGTAAACAAAGGAATGGACTTTCATGGTTCAGTTTGATCCTAGTTTTCCAGTAAGAATTTATCCTTAATACCCATCAGATGGTGGCTAAGATGTGACACCAAAATGCTTCAATTTAAAAGTATAAGATCTCACTTTCTGCTTCACTGTCCTTCATTTTTCTGTTCTATTTTATGCTCAAGGCAAGCGTGGGCATAAGGGTATGTGAATTAAAATTAGTGCAAAGAGGATGCATAATGAATATCATTTTGGTTCAGCTAACACCTCTAAGTCCAGGGTTATCAGCCTCTCTGCCCTTGACCTGAAGCCTTGTGATCCACTACACTGTTTAGAGACTGGTGGTGATGGTGGTGCTAGTGGTCAGGTAATGGACATTGGACCTGAGGACACAATACCCCTTGGGATTACTGATGAGGTAGTGGTTTATGGCAATGGCCTCCTTCATGTCAGCGTGGAGCCCAGCAAACTCCAGATGGTTTATTTATTTATTTTGAATGTTTTTCCAGCTATTTATTTCCACAGCTGGCAAGACCATTTGCAACGCAGGGGTAGGCCATCCTTCCACTGTCTTATCCTGTACTTACATGCTCCCAGCCAAGGTTTGAGTTCACACGAGTTTCAATGTGGTGACAGATCAACTGACATGTCCTAGCTGGTGGGAAGCTTGGAGTGTTATGCTAAACCTGAAAGCTTAGTCTTGCTTAACTACCCCCAGGACCATTTGGCCTAAAAAAGGGGATGAGGGCATCAGGCAAATGTAGGCAGATGGTTGAAGGAAGTATTGTGGCCTTGGCCTTGTGATATGGTTTGCTCATTTAACTGCCTTTGTAAAACGTTGAACAATAGTCTAATCAAGATTTAACACTAATGGAACAAAATAGCCCAATCATTATTCCTGTACTACAAAAAACTGAAACGCAGAGAACTTCAGCATGTTGTTTAATGTCCTAAACAGGAGAATAGACAAGATCACACTTGGAAGTCCCTTTTGTCTTGCTATCTATTCTGTCAGGCTGTAGACAACCCTTTTAGTATATGGTGAAAAGAATAAACCATTTCCTGAGCTTACAATACATTAAAATAGACTTGATTATCTAAAATATATATTTTTTTTTCCGAGAAGATCTGCAATATTAGGATAAAATGCTGAACATTTCTGAATTCTAATTGTGAGCCTTAACGTTGTGCATTAGCACTTAGCCTCGAGAAATTCTTACTTTGGTTGCCAAATTAAACTAATTTACACTTACTAACTAACTAAACATTTTCTTAGTATGGTACAATGCTCAGATTTCTACCATAATATTACACTTCACACTTTTCCACTATTTTACAAAATTGTGGTAGGAGTGAAATATTTCAGGCTTTGAATCATCATTCTTCATGGCCTCCTGGAGAATTGTGATATGAAGACCCTAAAGATGCTAATATTAATTGTCAGATGATATTATAAACTGTCCCAATGGATGGCATAACTTACTGAATAAAATGTCATTACCCAGAGGAACATCCTGAAACATGATGATCCAGTAATAATTCTTTTCTGAAAAATTGTCTATGTATATTATTGCTAATCCCTCAACCCAGCTAAATGTTCTATGCAATGGTCTTTAAAAAAAAGTCACAGAAAAATCAAGCCAGTTATGAATAATATGAGGAGGTCTATTCATGCTGGTTTGGGAAGTTCACCCAGAGGCTATATTTAATCAGAGTCCCATCTAGATATGGTGTTGTATCCTATAATTTGGTTTAATCTCAGGATAAAGTACAGCCTGACTGCTTCTACTTGAATTTGACCTTCAGGTCATGAGTTAGGAAAGAGTGAAGCACCTTTCAGGATGATGATTTACCTGGCTGAGCATTAGTTGCTCTGTGCTATACTTGGAATACAGGATGTTTCATTAGATATGGCAAATATTTGCATGTTTTCTGACAGATATCCCTTAGGAATCAGATTGCAAAGTCCCCTTGATCCTTGGGTGGTTTAAGGCTCTGCTCCACACACTCTCTGCCTTGCTTTGTTAGAGCCTGGACCCCTGCCATTCCTATGATAAAGGCAGTGCGGAATGTCTCACCTATCTTGGTAATTTGAGCTTTTGTCCCATTTTCCAGGCAAGATTTCAAACTTTTAATTACCCACTTAGTAAAACCCAGATGTCCCATTTCAAAGACCTATTCCCATTAGGGAATTTTCATTTCCGAGCAATAGTTGGATGAAATCCTAGAGTTTTATTGCATCCCATTTCCAGTACTTCAGCTTCACTTTTATTTATTTTTTTATCCCCTGAGTAAACAGGACCCTAAACTTTTAATTCTGAAAAACCTATTTTAGATAGAATTGGGTATATACCACAATTCACTACATTGAAGCTTTCCATCTAAGCCCTAACTAGTTCTTTTCAAAATATTTCTTAGCATGCATTTAGTTCATAAACCTTCTTTGGGTGCTAAGAGGATAAGTGACTTTCAATTTGAAAATACATTACAAAGTGTTCCATCTCTTAAAATTTAAGGAATACCCTAGTAAAGGTCTTACAACAGTTACCTGACAGTGATTTTGATAAACGGATTCATCACTGGGTTGGAAAAGGGCCAGAGTGAGATGGCTCTTGGACCAATTTACTGTGGGCATGTGTATTGGCAGAAAACTATGTGTCTCGTGTGACCTTGTTTACATAGGATATTTTCATGGCTGTGCTAGCTGAGAGTCTCAACTTCAATTGCTATCTCCATCGACCAAATTGGCTGGCCTAAACACCTGTTGATGGTGTTCTGCATCAAATAGCCATTTCCTAATTTCAAGAGAAGATAACTTGGGAATTTAAGCTGATTATATTGATGTGTAGATAAAACAAAACAAAACAATGAAAGGGTTTAACTTTGATAATCACATTGACAGTTAAATTAAAGCAGAGATGATTAAAACTGCTACTTCAAGGTGTCCTTTATATGACCTAGGGACAAGGACCTGGACTTCTTCATTAAGGCAAGTTCAGGTGAGGATGTGAACTATGACCCTTTCTGGGGCAGAAATGGTATTGTATTTACCTTTTACACTCTTCAGGTTGCTTGCATAGGCGTACAGGATCACAATAACTTTATTTCCCACAATTGAAAAATGTACGAACATGAAGACCTTGCAATAGCTGGCAGAACCACAGGTTTCTACAGTCCAGGATCCTTATTCATTTTGAACTGTGTATGGGAGGTATGCTATGAAGCACACATGTGAGGAAGGCTGTAGCCGTAGTGCAAAACTTTTCAATATAATATTAAAGGCAGCTTAGAGTTACTAGCAAAATAAGGGAGTCATGGCTCTCTGTATACTCTATCCTTTAAACAGCTGAAAAATTTGATGATTTTGTTCATTTCAGTGGTGAGTCACATCACATGTTCCAGGCACGGATAGGTAGGGCTCTGATTTGGAGTGAAAAGTTCCAGCTCTATAGATGAAATCTAAAAGACCCTTACAAAAACCTGTAAGTCCTCTGTTATTTATCCAAGGACAAGTATATTGATGTGGGGGCTTGAAACAAAAGTAGCCTCAGTTGGTATGGCAGCGTCAGAGTCAACAGTTTAATGTTATGGCTTTTATGAAAAATAAAATTTAACCTTAGAAATACAATACCAATTTCTCATTTATGCCCCAGATCCAGCCATCTTGATTCCTTTGATCCCAGGCTTTGCCTGTCTTCCTGAAACTGCACATGGATTTCTACCAACTCACTTTATGGAATACTTTTGCTTTCTTCTAGAATATTGTTTTTGTGAAACGCAATGTCAGACTTGCCATTTGGTCCATGTGATAGCATTCTTTGACCAGATTTTAAGGGAGTTTATGATTTATGAAACAACTAGTAATTCAGAAAATATATTTGCTCTCATGGCATTTTATCTGCAGTATGTTTTTCTGTTAAGTACATTTCAAATAAATGATTAACATGTTTGGGAAGTTATACATAACATTATACAAATCTTCCTTGTGTCTTAGTTGTGAATACCTAAACATTCATTCTAGAGGAGAGACTTTTTTTATTGAAAGCTAAGCATCAGGGACATTCATAGGCTCTGATATTGGTAAATGCATATGTATATAGCAATGTGAAAATAATGTCAGTGCTGTCACTTTTGTAAGCCATACCAGCTTCGGAAGCTGCTGCTTGGCACTGTTGCTTTAATCCTGCTATATAACTTGAACTCTCCTTGTAAGATTTGGTGGTGTGGTGATGGGTGCTATTAAAAAACACAGTGTTTGAGTCTCACTGGCAGATTCCCTGAATACACTGGCAGAGGGAATGGGTTATCTGTAGGTAGTGTGTGCTCCTCTTAAATCATATGAGTTTGCAACATTTCTTTAATTGTCCAATTTGTTTTATATTACCAAGTGGTTTGATTAATGAACCAAAACAAGTGAATTTGTATACAGAAGACAGAAAGAATTATAACTCAGATGGTTGCTTTTAGGCCAGTACAAGTTATAGTAGAAACACATAATCTTGTTATTAATGCAACATTAATTCCTTCCATATTGAGGGGGATGAAGTACCTAATTAAAATTCCAACATTTCCTTCCCTCCTTTTAATCTTCCTACACACTACTAAAAATCTACAGAACCATGAATGAAATATTTCAGCTTCCCAGACATTGTGGATATTCATAAAAAACAGCTTCGATGCTACTAAGTACTGAGTGATGTTAGGAATGAACGGTCTTCAACTGCACTTGTCCTTCTACAGCCTTTTCAGGAGTGGAAAGCTAGTAGCCCTTCTCTGCCCTGAAGTATATAAGCCTAAAATACATATTTTCCCTTCTTTTAAAAATATTTTTATTTAAACAGTTTCTCTTTCCTTTCCTTACTCGGTCTAAGTGCTTTATGAATATTTGCTCTTCTCCATTCTCTTATGTGTTCTTTTGTCCCTTCTCATCTCTGTGTTCCAATTACATTTATATATTGCCAACTTCTGAACACAATCTTTGAGCATGGGGTAAATTCAAATAGTGCATCAATGTCTCATAGGATGTATAGACACTTCAACAGTGAAAGAATATCTCTGTGTAAGGATGGTGGGAAGTTATGTGGGGTCCCTGGATGCCAAAGAAACTTACTGATTTCTACATACTTCATAGTTTTATAAGATGAAGCCTTTTCTTATCTCACCTGCATCCCTTCAGTTTTTACCTGTAAGTTGAAAAGCCTTCATAGTCAAAGAAATTAGGAGAAACACAGCCTCTAGCAGTTTTCAATTACATTTATGTATTGCCAACTTCTGAACAGCTTACTAGAGGTGGTGTCTCTCCAAATTTATTTGACTATCATAATGCACACTTGCTTATTAAAAGGTTCTACAATCAAGGAACCTGCTTGTAGTATGGCATTTTCTTAAAAAATTTAACATTGAATTACCGTATGATCCAGCAATTCCATTGCTGGGCATCTATACCCCTGCCACAAACAAACAAATAAACAAACAAACAACAAAAAACACATAGAAACTAAAGACTCAAAGAGACATTTGTACACAAAATTTCATGCCAACATTATTTGCAATAGCCAAAATGTGGAAGCAACCCAAGTGTCCATTGACATAACAGATAAGCAAAGTAGGATATATACATACAATAGAATATTGTTCACCTTTGAAAAGGAAGATGATTCTGACACATGCTATAATGTGCATTAAGCTTGAAGACGTTATACTCAACAAAATCATCCAGTCACAAAAGAACAAATACTGTGCAATTCCACTTATATTAAGTACCTAGAGTAGTCATATTTATAGACACAGAAACTAAAATAGTGGCTGCTAGAGGTTGTGGGAAGGGATGAGGAGTTATTGTTTAATGAGTACAGAGTTTCATTTTGGGAAGATGGAAGAGTCCTGGAGATGGTTAGTGGCGATGGTAAACAATAATGTAAATATGGTTAATGCTACTGAATTCTGTCCACTTAAAATGATTAAAATAGTAAAATTTATGTGATATACATTTTACCACAATAAAAAAAAAAAAGGAAAGAAAAATATCTGTTTCAACCTAGCATTTCCCAGTTTATTTGCTCATGAAACACTTTTTTTTTTTTTTTTTCAAGGAACAAAGTTTTTGGTGAACTGGTTGGAACTCAGTTATGAAAAATCTGATCTGTACACGCAGCATTGAATATGAGCTGTGATAATTTTACTCTCATACTTAAAACCCTTCCATTACTTTGTTCATATGATAAACTCCTTGCTTGTGTACAGCCTACCTGATAGCTGACCACACCTGTACGTAATTATGTTTTCAATTTAAAAGTAGCCTCAAGTTAAGAGAATCACGGCAGTTAAAATCTATACAGCTTGATGATGGTGAAATGAAAAGCAGAAGTAAGTAAAGATTGTGCAGAGTTTTAGTCTGGCTACGTGGTAGGTGGGGGTTGCCATCATATCAAAGGGACCAGAAGGGGGCAGCAGTTTGGAAGACCAGGCGACAGAGAGATTGGCTTTGGTCATGTTGATGAGACATCTTGTGATGATGTTAGAACTACAGGAGAGGGGTCATTAAGATCAGGGTCTCAGAACACAAGGAACTTTGGGATCAAGAGGAAAATTGAAGGGGTTCATCTTAGAAAAAGATGGAGAGGGATCTCTCACACGCAGATGAGAGTCCCCTTTGTCTCAGGTGAAAGTACAACTAATGAGATGAAGGATCTGAAAGTAGCAAAGAAGATAATGCATGGGAAGAATATCTGGATTGCTTCCTCTTATTCTGAATAATTTTCTGTTTTCGGAAGCCCTTTATTTTTCATTTTGAGAAATTCAGTTTAAAGAATATATTGTAAGGGCTTTAACTACATCTGTTATCATAAAGGCAGTAAAATAAAGTAGGAGTATTATTTAAAGAGACTTCCTCTGACTTTGTTCCCTCATAACAAAAACTGGACCAATCAGTCTTCAGATGTTAGGAGTTAAGAACGCAAGTAGCTTATAGTCAGGTGAGAGGACAAAAAGCATGTCCGGCTTCTGGAATAAAATATTAAAAATGCCCCAGCTTTGCATCAAGTGAATTAAAATTGTCTAGTTTCATTCATAATTTGAAATATAATACTTGTTATATAAAGACATAATGAAGTTTTAAGCAAGGAAAAAATTATATTCATGCTGAGTCTACTATTATGAGTGATATGGCAGCTAACAGCAGTGGATTTTGAATAGTGTAAATGAGGATAGATGAGAACTCTATGTCCCTTAGGTTCAGTGCTTAGCACAATGCTGAGTACACAGTTGGTGCTCAAAAATATTTGCTGAATGAATGGATCAATGATGGAATTGGTTTCTGAAGGTTAAGAATTGTTATCATCAAAGAGCTGAGCTGCAATAAAATGTGTATCCTGAGTGCACTTTAATATTTTCACTGACATCTAAGAGTTAGGGGAGGGATCACAGGGTGTAAAGAGTGTTAGCACTCTGGAGAGAAAGGGATGGTTTATTGTACTTCCAACAAAGGTCAGTCCTGGTGGGTATTAATTGTAAGTGAGACTAAAGAACATTTGCGCTGAATGTCAGGGGAAGTTTTTGAAGAGTAAAGTGTATTAAGCTACATAGCAGACCCAGAGGTAGAAACTCAAGGGAGCCGAAGGAAGTCTCAGTGTCTGGAGAATTTATAAGGAGAGTGGACCAAGCCTGGAGGCGTGCTGGGGAAACCCCGCACCTCAAAGGCGTATGCACCAGCACAGCTTTCAGGGCTTTATCTTGTTTCTCCGTTGCGTACCGCTGCACCATCTCCTAATTAAAATGCAAAGAAAAATATGCATATGTGGGATCCACAGCTTGGAGAATATTCTAGCGATACAACAATACTAAAAGGAGTTTGTGTATTTGGAAAACGATGCTATGATAAGGTTAGATTCTGAGAGAGCAAGCGAGAAGCAAACGATTCATTCTGCAGTCTTTTGAAATGGTGGGTGTATCAAGTATTCATATGGTTCAATATAAATGTCTATAACAATAACATAGAGCCTAGCGCTAATTAGAAAAAGGGAGTTAGTAAATTCCTTTTAGGTCTATGATTATTGGAAAATTAATTTTGAGGACAGCGATACCACATAGCTTAAACATACTCAAAATCTCTAATGTCTCCTGGAGCTAAAAATCTTCTAAAATCAGCCTACATAATAAAGCCTTTGTTAGAGCTCAAATTTGCTTATATTATATTATATTGAGAGGGTACTTTGTGCTGCATATTTTGTACGTTAATTTTAAAAGTTGAGCTATTCTTATCTGGGAAGTGGAAATTACAGGTCATTCCATAGAACCTAATAAGGATTTTTGTTACAAAATGAAAATAGCTTCAACATAAAAATTTCAACTCAGCATCAATACACATCTGCTACCTTCAGCTTCCCAGTGCTACAATCTAAATTCACTTGTCATTTTAAGAAGGTCTGCTTCAAAAGATACGATATCTCTCTCCCCAACTTAGTATTTAAAAATTTTTAGAAGACATGAGGCATGTGATAGATTTCATAACAGAACAGTATTTGTGAAAATAAATTTGGATGTTATCAGTTTTATAAAAAGATAAATAGATATTTAGATAGATATAGATACATGTATAGGTGAAAGAAAAGGAGAGAAGGGGGAAGAAATTAAAATAACAGATCCTCTAATGATGTTTCTTAAGGAAATTGTCATTTGAAATACAGTAGAAACTTTCTACCAATGATTCATGATTTAAGTTTTTTTTTTTCTATTGGTTGATGAATATATCGTATCAGATTGCAAATCTTTTTAAACGATCAATTTTGTAGTGACATACTCTAATTAAAAAAAAAATTTTTTTTATTGTTTTTGACAGAGAGAGAGAGAGAAAGAGAGAGATACAGAGACACAGAGAGAACTGAACTGGGGAAACTCCCCAGTTCAGCACATGGGTCCCCAAGGGCAGGGGTCGGAATTTGATCCTCGGTCCCCAGCGCTGCAAAGTGAGTGCTTAACTCACTGAGCCATCCCGGCTTCCCCAGACATACTCTAAATAAGTTAGCTTTTTTTTTATTTTTAAGTGTAGTGTGTGGAAAAAACCAAACCAAACCAAACCAAGAAATATTTCCAGAAACTATAGATTCCATTTGATCTGTCATGAAATAAAGGTTAAACGAAATGCCCAAAATTGATGTTATAGAGTTAGTACTTTTCTGGGGTGAGTGGGAGTGAGAGGGTAGAGAGAGGGCCTCTGAAGAAGTTATATTAGTAAGAGGAGAGTCAAGATGGCTCCGCTCTCTTATAGTTCTGACTGCCTGCTGGACATCTTCCCATGGATGTCTCAGTGGCAACTCAACATCAGTCACATCTCCTCTCCAAAACATACTGCTCATCTTCTAGTCCCTGTTGTAGTTAATGGCAACTCAGTCTACCAGGTGTCCAATTAAAAACTTAAAAGCTAAAGCAGATAGACTCTGAGAGGCCTGTGTCCCTGACCACTGGAGAGGGCATGTCCTGCCACACCTCTCTGTAAGATACCAGAGAGAGGACACTGGTTTCCAGTACAGCCCCAGTGCACGGTCACACCAGTTTGTAGGTGCTGATTTGCATACTGCTTTGAGCAGAAATGCAAATGATATTTAAAAAGTACCTGCAGGATGAAAATAGTCCTTTTCCCCCCTTTGAACAAGTATACCTTTTGTTGTGTTTTGTATTATAAATAGCATTAGTAATTGATATCAAGTGTTACTAATGTTTACTGTCCTTTTTCTTCTTTGCTTTATCACCTTCAGTTAGCAATACAATTTTATGAGTTGGGGAATGACAGTATCCATGACAGTTCTTTATTACTTGACTGACTTCGACCTTGTACACCAAGAAAATTTCCTGAGGAGGCAAGTGATGGTAGATTCTCTGTTGAGGGACCCCACAGGCCTGTCTAGGGCAGTATGCTGGTGCCTGTGATTTATTTATTCATGCTCATTTGTAATTTCATTAACAGTTCCATCAGTGATTCTGTAAATCATCAGATTAGATACTATCAGCTCTTTCCAAGATTGCTCAAAATTGCCCATTTCAAAGGATGAGGTAACCTGAATCATGACTCCATACTTTGTGTAAGTGCTCAGAGAGTGCCAAGTTCCCCTATTTGGCATTATTTTGTATATAAAGAAATTCAAGAAGGTTGGTTCCATTAGGAACATACGTTACAATTATCCAAACTCCCATAATACTCTCATAATATATAATAGTAATAATAACCCTAACACTTCGTATATGTCTTCTTGTAGCATAACTGCCATGAAAGAAATAGGTTTCATGGTAGAGTCCTCTTTTTAGCATTCTCTACAGAATACACCAAGAGTGCACTAAAGCAGATTTCCAATATCCAGTGCAATGAATATTCTTTTTGTGAACAAAGAGGGAAACATGCCTTTAGCTCACATCAAATATTTAGGCCTTAAAAAAAGCAGAGGCTGTAAAGATGGCTCTCAGAAGCATCATCTTACCCAAGGCTGTGAGATGCTAATGGCATTCTTCCCAACTTGCCAGGCAACTGACTTCTTTACAACAGATCCATCAGGCATGTCCCTAGGTAGGCCACCAGTTCCCAACCCCACCTCTCACTGAAATTAATTTCATTGCTGAGAACAAGAGCAGTGAGAGAGAAGGAACGGAAACGCAACAAAAATATTAATTACAGAGTGACTTTTTATTGCCTTCTTGTTGGCCTGTATAATGTTTGGGAAATTTATGTATAACCCCATTTTTACCCAAAACATGTGGATGTACCACATCTATGGAACAAGTTTAAGGACCGTCCTTCTCCATTTCTCTCCCCATGCGAAGGCTTGCTGTCCCATTATGCAAAGTGCCTGTGCAACCAGGGGAACAGCCACTTGGTCTTCCTTTAGAGCCAACACAAACCATTAGAGGAAAATCAAATTGAATAAGCCAGTTCAGAGACACCTAACAGCCCACCACAGGCTCTCCTCACACCTTTGGGCTCCTGAGAAGGCCTGGCGTTCAGTCCTATCTGTATCCCACGTTACAGAGCTCACAACAAGATGATTTGGTCTTGAGAATGATGCTGACAGGGCCGCCTGTTGGCTGTTCGTCCAGTCCTGTCTTCACTCAAAGCTTCCCACCCCGTGCCCATCCACAGCACCGGATGGCTCTAAGGAATTTCTCTCTCCAGACTTTCTAGCTGTAACTATAGTTTCTCATTTACAATGGAACGTTACACTCTTTTTGGAGCTACTTCATATACTTGGCAGCCGACTAAGGTGATCATATGTCCTGTTTTTCTTTCTTTTTGTCTTTCTTTTAAAACCTGGACAGGTCTTTGTTTTTGCTGAAGTTTGCCATTTTCTCCTTGTTACTGATGTGCAGCCTCCTTTGTGCTGACGGCCAAGAAAATTCTGGACTGCTGCCCTGTTTGCCTCCAGAGACTGATGCAAAGTCTTCAAAGTAAAGTCAGTGGGTTTTTTTTTTTTTTTCTTCAAGATAGAGTTTACCAGAAACAAGACATCTTCATGCTTATGAGGACCTTGCTGTCTACTGCAAAACTTTCAAAGACTGACAGCCTGGACTTGGCCTCTCTGAGGTTTGCGAATGTACTTAACATCACTTGACAAAAATGGTTTCAGCAAGGGCAACAACAAAGTTAAGCCTGTTTTTTTTTTTTTTAGTTTTCATTTGGCACCAATAGAAAATGTTTAAACATTTTCAGTTGGATGTTCTTTGGGCAGATCCTGAAGAGGACATTCTGTCAGTTCTCAGTAACTGTATGATCATGAAACAATTTGTTTAACCCAAGTTCCTCCAAATCTACTGCTGTTGCTGCTGTCATGAAAAAGGCTATCAAATTCTGTGTGACAGGCTCAGTGAACTGAAGTATAAACAGCTCCTTCTTTTTTATGCACTGCAAAGAAGGTGTGCTGTTGTCCTTTCCTGAAGCACGCACACCCTCTAGCTGTCTTATTTACCTAATTACTGCCGTAGCAACAAACACATCATCTATTCCTCTCCTCTGGACCATTTGAATACATTATCCATTTATTTGGTGTTTGGCTCAGGTTTAAATGAGTCATTTAATAACCCCTGTTCACAGCAAGTTAAGTTGCAACCAGCTGGCAGCCGCAAGTCACAGAGTTGTTAAGAGTTCCAGCCAGAATCAGACCCCATGCCCCAGCCTTCCTGCTGGGCATTACGTAGGTTTGTTTCAGCTATCGTGGTAGGAGTTTTGAGCAAACCTGTGCCTTCAGTAATGAAATAGCCATGAGAACTCCAAGGGTTTTGGAAAATGGATGGCATGTCTATTCTAATGACTAGAAGGGCTATTGATAAAGCTGCTTGAGGCTGATTATTATCAGAGAGTGAGAGGCTCCATTTGGATCATGAAATCTCTGGGGGCTCCACAGAAAACTCAACCACTTGAATCCACAGAAAGGTCATTTTGTATCAAAGGTTAGTGGCATTCAGGAATAGCGAGTAGATGATAGAATGGTCGTGAAGGAGGACAGAATGCTTCCCCGTCAATTATGCACTCTGTAATTTTTAAGAACAACTTTTATTTATAAAAGACATCACCTCCCTACTCATTTTTTAAAAATGGAATTTACCACTTTCTACTTTGATAATTATTTATTATGCTTATCGCTTATGGCCTGTCTACCACTTCACCATCTGCCTGAGATTTTTCTACCCCTTTCTCTAGCCTCATTATTCTACTTGACACATAAGAAGGCACTCAAAAAATGGTTACAGGGGAAACCAGGATGGCTCAGTGGGTTAAGTGCTCACTTTGCAGCCCTGGGGACCGAGGATCGAATCCCAGCCCTGGCCTGTGCAGACCCATATGCTGAACTGGGGAGTGCCCCCAGTTCATTTCTCACTAGGGTGAGACCCTGGCCCAGTTCCTGCCCTGTGCAGCCCTGTGCCCATCTGTGGAATGAAACTATGTGGTAAAACCAATGATGTGCAACTATGGAGAATGTTCTGGGCCCTTCCCCTTCCCTATCTCTGTATCTCTCTCTCTCTGTCAAAAACAATAAAAACAAATCTTTAAAAAAACGGTTACATAAATATGTGTAAGACATGTTTATTTCTAAAAAGTTAAAAGTGTAGAAATGTATACAAATAATTAAAGATATTATGAGATAACAAAATTCATCTGTTTATCCTAACCCATGAGACATCATTGACAATGATGGAAGGTGCATATACTCTCCTATTGCTACATGGATCAAGGCATAAATGTGGATACATCAAAATGAGTGTTTTCCAAAGCCCCTGTCTCATTTAATTCTGAGAATTCCCAAAGGGGTACACGCCCATCTCATTCTGGTTCCTAATCAATCAATCCTTTCAGTAATTCTCAGCTGGGTTGCTTCTGCCCACCTCCACTGTCACCCACAGGGGGGCACTTGACAAGGCCTGGAAAAATTTCTGGTTGTCATGATTGGGTTGGGCGGTGGGTGGGAGTGCTACTGGCATGTCATGTGTAGAGACCAGGGATGTTGTTAAATTTCTTAGTGTACAAGGCAGTCCCTGCTACCCATTCCTCCCATGAACAAAGGATTGTCCAACCCAAATGTCCATGGTGCTGAAGTCAGAAACTTTAATCTACATTCTTTCCTGCTCTGTCATGTTCCCAAGTCTGTGCAGCCTAAAAGTGAAGTCTCCTTCCACTGATGTTCTATTCATTATGACAAGATTGATGCTTTGCTGAGGGCACCATCCTGTATCCCTAAACTGGTCACTGGTGACCAGATTTTAACATTGGTAAAGCGGGACACCATTGACCGGGTGCGGGGGGGTAGGGGGTTCTTGATTAAAAATTTGGTCTATCTCCCGCCGTTCCCTAGCTTGTCGTGCATTCTTTCCAAAAACCGGGACTTTTTTAAAATGCCGCAGGACACAGGACATATTGTTAAAAATTGGGACTGCCCCGCAAAAAGCGGGACGTCTGGTCACCTAACAACTGCAGCTGGTAAGCTACTCAGGGAGTCTCCTCTGTTGCTGGCTCTGCTCCGTGTAGGCAAAGAGGCTTTTGTCAGGGGTGCCATCTCCACTCCTCTCAGCATTCCCAGATACTGGTGCCAAGCAGGCATCTGTGCAAAGACAACAAGACCTGCTTCCTCACCACCTCTGCTCTGCACATGGATGTCAAGACCCATAGGCAGCTGTGCTTGGCCAGACACTCAGAGATTAACTTCTGACCACAATTTATTGCTCAGATGTTCACGAAGTTGGCCACGAAAAATGGTTTTTGTTTTCATTTCTCTAGATTTAAGAGTTCAAATTAAGTTTGAGAAACCAGAAAAGTCATGATCTTCTTCAACATTTTTCTTTTGCTGGCCCTGCTCAAACCTGAAACTCCTGTCTTCCCCAGCTCCTATTTGTCGCACGGGTGTCAGGAGACATAGGGTAAGAGGAACAGGAGATGGAGAGCGGTCTGCACAATAGCATTTGGCGTTAGCCTTTCAAAAACGCCTCTGTGTTTATTTTGCTACCGTCTCCTGTTAAAATTTTCTAATAGTTTTTCAGATATATAGAAAGCTATGTGTTTTTTTTCACTCAAATCCTCTCTTACATTTTTAGTAACCTTATAAAATTTAATTTACTTAAGTTCCTCATGTTCTTTAGTAAAGATAGCCTGTAATTTTGTGTTTTGGACTGCTATTGTGGATTATTTTTATAAAAAATGATATATTTGAACTTTTTGATGACTGTTTATATATATCTATATCTATCTATATATAGATATAGATATATATGTATAAGATAGCTACCGGTATATATCTTGTTTTCAGTGACTTTCAGTGTTATTTTATTAATGGAAATGCCTTTTCAGTTAACACTTTTGGATTTTCTAGGTAATCTTATATTATCTGAAACTAATGACAATTTTCTCATTTTCCAGGACTGTGCTAGCTTATAAGTCACATTTATGAAAAAATAGGATAAAAAAAGTACCTTATCTAGGTAGATATCGCTACATGGGTGGCTGGTTTGGTGCACGGATGGAGTCTCTATGAATAGTAGAACCAAGTGCTTCTTCTTTGGGACAAATGCAACTGCACCCCAAGGACACAGTGCACTGAGCAGACCGATGACTGTGTTTCAGCTCCTTTTCATCTCTGGCTTGGAGCCCTAGACAGGGGACAATCTGTTTACATATAGCTGTGGGTCCACCCAGACCCCTTCATTTGAATTTTAATCGCCCCCCCCCCGCTATTTTATGTTATATTGTTTTGGTCAGAAGTTGTAGAACAAGGTTTAATGGTAATAGTAGTAGTTAGCTATTAATAGTAATGTCTTTAATGTTATTGAGACTGCATTTCTATTTCACAATGAAGAATGCTGACTTGAGGTAGATATTTGCTGATTTGAGATAGGCATGGGTTAGTTCACCTGCTTAAATAAATCAATGGCTTTCCTGTTTTCCAATAGTGACCAATTAGAAAATGGAACATAGAGCTTATCAATGACATCAAAGAAACGTATTAAGTAGAAATAAACTTAACAAGAAATGTGCATGGTATATATAAAAAAGATCACAAAACTTTTGTTCTGAGCATTAGAAAAAGCTTTAATTAGTGGTAAGACATACTAATTTCAAGTTGAAAGGACTCCAAGTTGCGAGGATAATCAATTTCTCATAAATTAATATATAAATTCAATGTGTTACAAACTGAAATCCCAGGAGGACTTTTATGTAAACTGATAAGCTGATTCTGAAATTCTTCTGGCAGAGTAAGTGCTGAAGTATAATTTAAAGCGAGATACTTCAAAAAGGGGCCCTATGAAGATTCAATGTGTATAAACTATAGTAGTTTTGAAATTATGGCACTGGTGTAAGAAAGGCAAACATATCAGCTTTACTGAAAAGAGAGTCTAGAAATATATGTGTGTGGGTATTTATAAAATTCATATACATACAGAAACATATTCATATATATGCATAGCAATGTTAACTTTCCCAATCAATGATAAAGTGTAAACTGCCAAATGAATGAATAAATGATGTTTAAATATTTGTCTGTCAGTCTAACATAAAATAGACATGTCTACTTCATATTATACACAGAAAATATACAATGAATTTAAAACCTAAACATAACAAACTATATTATAGAAGAATTAGAATAAAACATGAGAGCCTCACAGATACATACAATTTAGGATATGCCAAGATTTTCTAAAAAACACAACATCTAGAAGCAGTGCAGGAAAAAACAATTTTATAGAAATGATTAGAATTGACTAGAAAAATGACCTAAAAATTAAAATAAATGGCAAATGACTGATCAGGATTAAAAAATAGAGCATACAAAATGAGCAAAAGGTTAACTTTATCATATGCTCACATATATACTCGCATGAAGCGCTTCTACAAAGCATGATGACAAAACTTTAGGAATAATGTCTTCATCATCATAACTGAAGGGGTACTGAGGCACAGAGAGGTTATGTAACTTGTTCAAGGTCATACAGTTCAACAGTAGTGGAGATTGGACTTTCATCTAGGTGGTGTCTCCACAGCTACACTCTGAAATACTGTGACTTCCTCCTCCCAAGACTGACGCTACCACTATTGTGAACGTGGAGGGAAAGAAATTTCTCATACACTGCATGTGAGAGCTTAAAATGACACAAACTTTTTGAAAGGAGATTTAGTAATTGTTCAGAACATTTAAAACACAAGATATGTTTATCCTTTAAATGACCAAATGTCCTTGTTCTCGTCAGTGCAGAAGGACTTTTCTACACTTTCGCATTATTTGTATTTGGTGGGTAATTTGATCAAATTTTGTCCCTCTCTGTTTGTGACTGTGTACATATGAAGTTTTATTTACGAAGTAAAACATATTATAGGCATTTGTGTATCTACCAGCCCACTTATTTATGT
>PVKE010030707.1:0-19463 GCA_004027555.1 Craseonycteris thonglongyai
CCACCCAGAATCAGCTCTCTTTCTGTCACTGTATATTTGATTCCCGCTCCCTACTTCCCTCCACCCATCTCTCCCACCCACCTCCCCACTTACCCTCAGGTAACCACTAAACTATTGACTGTGTCCATGAGTCTTTGTGTCTTTGTTCCTTTCAGTTTTATATTCCACCTATAAGTGAGGTCATATGTTTCTTGATTCTTTCATTCTGATTTATTTTGCTTAATAAGATGTTTTCAAGTTCAGTCCATGTTGTCACAAATGGCTGTATTTCACCTTTTTTATCGCTGAGTAGTATTCCATTGTGTAAATGTACCACAACTTCTTTATCCAGTCATCTATAAGAGAACACTTTGGTTGATTCCACAACTTGACCACTGCAATATAATTTCTTGATTTGTTTTGGAGTTGTTGTTTTTAAATATTTGGGCAATTTTCCTTATAAGACTGTTTCTTTCTCCAATTCTTTTCAAACAACAAAAAAAGAGTATTTTTAAAGTTAAATTTTTAGAAAGAAATATTATAGGGAGTTATTTTCAAAGCCACTGTATCAGAGAAGTAGGTGCAAAATCATTGGAAAAACGAGAAGAAAATCAATCAATTTTAATGAGATATTTTTCTTGAATATCCAAATAAAATCTTTCAGTTTTTGAAAAAACATACTGAAGGATGTAGATTTATGTAATATCTGCGACTTCATAGGCAATGAGACAAAGTTACAGAAAAATGACAGAAAAAAATGTTATTTTCATAAAAAGAGTTTCCAAATACTTAAAGCAAATATAATCTGGTAAACTTCATTTTCAATTCAATAAAATGTCTAAAATGGTCATAAGTATTTAGAAAAAGATGTAATTGCAGGTAAATAAGACAAAACATTAAGTTGGTAGTTCTTTTTTAAAATAAAATATGGTTTTTATGATGATAGACCAAGAAACTGCATAACATAGATTGATTAAATTACTGTTTAAATAAGAAAAGAAGCATGAAAGCAAATGTTCATCTTCAACTACACCCAGGTAGGACTGGGAGTAATTTCTCAGAAGAACACAACCTTAATTATTTGTCTATTATAATTTATTATTCTGTGAAAACCAGAATATAATAGGAAGCATTTTGCCCCTCCTGTTTCTAACACTAAATTTCAGTGTTGTAGTACATAGATGTTCCAGAGAAAAACATATTCTATTTCAAAGTCCAGATAATAAAATATGTAAGTCAGAAATGTCTTCATAATTAATTGGTTTAAGGGAAGAAGACAAGACTTGAATGGGAAGAAGGCCTCTTCCATTTCCAAGTTATCAGGTTCCAGTTCTATTTCCCTTCCAATCAGAGGTTAAATTTGACTGCTCATGCCTGAAACTACTGTTTTACTTTTTGCAATTCCAGAACAAAATATGCTGTATCTTCAGCAGTGAATAACAAAATACCATAAGTGTAGATAGAAGTGACATGTAAGCCAACATGCTTATGTGAACTAACACTATCCAAAGCTCCGCTATAGTTTCTCAGTCACTTTTGAGTAAACTCCATACCCTATTCATCCACTCATCCTTTCTTTATTCTTTCTTCATGGTGAGTCTAAACTTGGTTTTCCAGTAACTTCTGTTTCAGTTTTGTGGTGAATGTATTTTGTTAGTATACATTCAAAGCAAATCAAATGTAATTAGAAAAATTATAATTATTTATATGACAGCAAACTCATGGTTCAAATTCAAAAATAATGCAAAATAGTAAAACAAAGTTTCCTATTAAACTCCAATTTATGGTTATAGTATTCGTATGCAGAATTTAAGATGCGTGCTTCATGCCATGACAGACAAAAATTCCTTCTAAAATGATTGACCAGAATTTTGGTTCGACCACAAGAGTCAACCCTCTGGGAGAGTACATTTGTTATTGAGCACTGGAATACAGCACCACCTACTGGTATGTCTAGATCCACGTGAAAAACCCTTTGGATTGATGTTTATTCGAAACTGACCTAAAATCTCCTAGAGCTGTACAACTTACACGATTACTAATAGGATTTGATTTTTCTTAAAATGTGTCCAAGGGTAAAATTAAATAGAAATTCCTCTGCTATTGTACTCAATTTCTATTCTGGCTTATATTTTTCACGTTTTAACTAAGTTGTCAAAACCTCAGTAATTAAACTCAATGTACCCTGTGCACCCATGCTTCAATTTTAATAAATACAAACATTATATATAACGAGGCATATACCTGTTGATTGATTTATTCATTCATTCACAGATACTAAATAACCCCTACATATATCATGGGCCAAGTCCCATGGTAAGCTTTGGGAAACAGAATTGAGTAAGGGAAACGGACTATAGAGTAGTTGAGGGACAAAAAAAATGAAACAAATCCTTAGTCAAGCTGTCACTATCGGTTCAATCAATTACAGTGAGGAAATCAGGAAATGCTCTCATGAGAAAATCATGTAGAAAGTGTATCTATGTACACTGTATAGAGAAAACTTGTAACAGTGATTTCTATAGAACTATAAATTTAGAAATTTATGATATATATATATTCTCTTACATTAAAATGAAGCTAGGGTTCATTCCCATCTCAGTGAGTTGATACATATCAATGAAAAATGCATATGTTTGTGTATATATATGTATATGAAGAAAGTGTCAGTACTGGGATAATTAAGAGCTAGAATGGAATCTAGTGAATAACTAAATTGCGAGAAATATTTTCAGTACTTCCTCTCAATTCTTCTTGCTTTATGCACAAATACATAAACTGTTTCACAAGCCAAAGATCTGTGCTAAATATTTACCTTTAAATATTTACAATGTGGGCTTTGTAATGGGAAGCAGCAGATCATAAATGTAATTTTCACTTCTTAGATCTCAAATATTAAGTGTTGTATAACCAATAGATAACGAGAGAATGTGAAAAACTAACAGCACTGCAAATAAGAAATAACTTTCATTTTTATTGGAGCTTCATATGGCAACACATTTAAAAAAAAAATGTCATTAAGCCAAAATTACATTCATTGTTCCCTGTCAATTGGCTCTTAGTATGAACCAGTTCCTTCTGTTCATATTGTCCACTGATTGTGTGAGTGAGTGTGTACTGTTTTTCAGTCAAACATGTTCAATACAGTAGATTCCCAGTTAACCGGCACCTATGGGAATTGGTAGATGCTAGATACCAAAGTAAGCAGACTCTCCATTAACCAGAACTCAAGCAACCAGTTAAATCTCAACTAATATTTCAGTAGAAAGATACTGAGTTAGAGAAAATCAGACAAATACTGTAGACAGGGCACAGTGAGCAATCATCCCATCCACCAAGCAAGCGCTCTGATGCCCTTTCCTCGTTAGCACCAATTATCTTGCCCTAAAACTAACATCTATTAAGCAGATGTAAATTTTTTTAAGTTGACCGTCTGAAACAGTTATATACTACCTAGACATTAGCTGATGGGAGTTACTAAAAGCTAAGACTTCTAGAGCTTTCATTCACAAGATCTGCCTTCAATGAAAAATAAATGACCTTTGTAAATTCTATTAAATTTGTCTCCAGTTTTCTTTTTTTAATATTTTTTCAGTTACAATTGGCATTCAATATCACTTTACAGTTTAAATATTTTTATTAAAATATAGCTAACATATACTATTATATCAGTTTCAGGGGTACACCATAATTATTCAACATTTGTATACCTAAAGATGTGGTCACCACGTGGACTTACAGCAACCATGTGACACTGTACCATGCTATCACAGTATTACTGCTCATATTCCCAGTGCTGTACATTACATCCCTATGACTTATTTGTTTTATACCTGGAAATGTGAACCTCTTATTTCCCTTCTCCTTTTTCCCCTTTTTTATTTTTTCTTTTTCAATATATTTTTTTTATTTATTTATTTTTGACAGAGAGGGAGAGAGAGAGAGAGAGAGAGAGAGATACATAGACAGAGAGAGAACTGAACTAGGGGAGCTCCCAGTTCAGCATATGGGTCTGCACGGGCCGGGACCGGGATTCGATCCTTGGTCCCCGGCGCTGAAACGTGAGCGCCTAACCCACTAAGCCATCCTGGCTTCCCTCCTTTTTTATTTTTTCAATTACAGTTGATGTGCACAGAATAATGGTTAGACATTCATATAGTTTATGCAGTAATCCCCCTCTTAGTCTAATACCCACCTGACACTATACAGAGTTGTTACAACATTATTGCCTCTATTCTCTATGCTGTACTTTACATCCCCATAACTATTTTGTAACTACTAATTTATATTTCTTAATCGCTTTATCGTTTTTACCCAGAGATTTAATTCACAGGATCTGCCATAAATTGAAAATAAGTGACCTTTGTAAATACTGTTAAACCTGTCTCCAGTTTTTTATTACATCACAATTCTTAAGGAAACTCCCTAGACTCTAGTTCATCTCATTAGCTGAAGCAATCTTATAATATCTAACAAGTATTAAAAAGAAAAATATGCCAAAATAATGTCAAGAAGGAAGACCTCATAGTTAGGTTAGTTCAGAACATTCAGCATTTTCTTTCACTATTTTAGTTAAAACAACCCAACAATGACATATGTAGATATATTTACATGTTTTGTTTTGTTTTTTCAGAGAAGAGATCTTGTTGCCCATTTTTTCTTGTTAGTTTCCTAGCTTCAAAATTAGATTCATGAGAAAAGCAATTATTCCAACACACTTCTCAAAGTCATATGTCTCTGTTTCAAGTAGCTTAATATATGGAGACTGGCAGACATCATGACCCCAAATAAATATAGAAAGTTGAGTTGATGAAGCACCAGTGGACGGCAAGCACACAGACTTCTCTATGAAGCTCACATAAGAGAATCTAGTCTCTCTGTCCTTCAGATTACCCCAAAACGACTTTTCTCTTTAAGCATTTTTTTCAAAATTGCATTAGACCACCCACATCTTAAGTCCTAAATATAAGGCCATGTGGAAAAGAAATAAACAAATCAGACTAAACTCATAGATGCAGAAAATATTTCAGATTGCATTTCATGACACTTGAATAACATTCCGTGACAAACTTCACTGGTTTGAGAGGTTGGGGGTGTGGAGTGTTTTTTAATAAGCAAATGCAGATGTTGAGGAAAAAACGTTTAGATTTCTGACACTGTTCTTTGCTAACAGAATTACAAATGTTTTCCATAAGCAAACAATGTTGAAATGTCTGAATAAATTATTCTGAAACCACCACCCAGCTAAAGTTTGAAAAATGGAATTTACCAATTTAGTGTTAATGAGTTTATATATTTAATATTTTCTGATCAATCTTTCTTTGTACAAATTTTATTTTCTATGCACTTTATAAATTTTAATAGCCATGGGGAGAATTCATAGTCTTATCATGTTGTGCATGTGCGCGCACACACATATGCACACACACACTTATAGCTAGTATTTATCCAACTGTCACTCTTTAGAAACATATTTAAAGTTGTCCAGAAAGAGATTTGTTGGATGAAATATTTCACTTTATCAGAGAGCAGTTTGGATCCATCCTTATATAATATGAAAAATTATCTACATTTTTAACTACTCAACTTAAATATTGAAAAATATTTAACAAGTAAATACTATTGAAAAAATACTCAACAAGTAAAACACTGACACAAGTTCTCATATTTTTTAGTTTCCCTTTCAGTCATTACTTTGATGCTGCTGAATCTTTTTATTGGGCCAAATAATTTTTTTTCCTTTTCGACTTCAAATGTTCACTGAATATAATCTGGTAAATTTCACTTTCCTCTCTTTCCCAAACTCTGTGTGCAAATGCAGAATTCTCCCAATCAATAAGAAAAACTTTCTAAATTCAGTTATTAATAAATACAACGCAATTGCCCTATTGACATACTATGAGCTCACTGATCCATGAAAAAATTGATAGATGAAAGGGGATTAGGCTGAATAATTTAACTGCAGAATATGTCTTCCCCCTCCTTCCATTTAACAGTGTGATAAAGGCTCAAATCAGTCTGATTTTGTTGTACTTTGCAGTACTCTAAACTATCCAAAGATTACTTTACAATTACCAATTATCCCCCAAAAGAGATTCAGTGATGAGCTTGCCTCTTTGAGGGTCTTAGTACCTCAAGTTTGATCTCCTCACTAGATAAGATTTGCAAAAAGTACGGCCAAAGGGGTTCCAAAATACAGAATAAAAATTGATTCCAAAGAGAAAAATAATACTATAAGTACTGCAACAATAAATTCTGTAACAAACATTTTGAAGTTTCTTATGGGTTGGTAGGAGTTTGAATTGTTTCAGAATGTATTTTTTTTTAATTTTTAAATTTATTGGGGTGACATTGGTTGGTAACAATTAGTTTCTAGGTGTACAATTCTACATTCATTGTCTATACATTGCATTATGTGCTCACCACCCAGAATTAGCTCTCTTTCCATCACCATATATTTGATGTCCTCCCAGAATGTATCTTAAGCCTTTTAAAGTGGTGATTAATAACTAAATGTAATTTACTGAATCTGGTAAGTGTAGACAAGATCTAAATACTTTTGGAATACTTTATACTTATTTGATCCAACATCCATATATCAGAAAGTATGTTAAAATTCTACATAATATTATTTTCAGAAATACCAATTGTACAAGGGCAAGGATCAACATTTTATCAACATTATTTTCCTATCTTCAACACTCAACTGAATACAAGACGCATGGTTGGCATTTCAGGAGTACCCAAAACTATTAAAAATAGTACTTAGAAATGTCTGATAACTATATATACATATATACTTACATGTGTATGTATGTATGTGTGTATATATAATTGTATATATAATTGTTAAAGAGTACAGAAGAAAACATATTTTCTTAGTGGAGAGTATCTCAAATATTCTTATTAATAAAGGTTATTAAAAGAGAGTATTTCAAAATTAAAATTCTTAAGGACACTGCCAAAATTTATTTTCCAGAAAATGGTCTCATCTGTAAAATGGGGTTTTTACTATGGTAAAAAAAAATACTTGGCCTCCATTTTATTTTTTATTTTTTTTAATTTTTTTTTTATATCTTTTTATATTTATAGAGAGTAATTATTTTATCTTCAGTGCATATTTATTTTTATTTTACTTTTGACAGATAGAGAGAGAGACAGAGACAGCTAGAGAACCGAACTGTGGGAACTCCCCAGTTCAGCACGTGGGTCCTGCCTGGGCCGGAGCCGGGATTCGATCCTCGGTCCTCGTGGCCCCAAAGCGAGCGCTCAACCCGCTGAGCCGTCCCGGCTTTCCCTTGGCCTCCATTTTATTCTTAGCCATATGTTAGGAATGACAGAGATGTTAATAAAGTACTTATATGTCCTTTGGGAGAAAATTTTATACCAAGTGCTTTCATAAGGTAGGTCACAATATAATTTGACAAAAGGTAATTACCCATTTGAATCCTTGGACTCTGGCTCACAAAAGAGGAGGGTGGGTAAAGTAACCTTGAACAAGTGATCTGGTATAAATTAATAGCTATCCATTCCAAAGAGCAAATCCATGACGTACTGCCTCTTGCTATTTCCCTTCTGAATACTTTCAACTCTTATAAGAGTTGCCCAAAGATCCATGGGATGCCATCACATCATTAACATTCAAAGGAAGAAATATTGATCTTCCAAGAAAAATGGAACAGTTAACTTCTCGCGTCATTCAGATGCCTGAGGAGCAGAGAAAGAAGAATGCACTTTAAAGGATCCCCTTATTTCAAGCAGTTTATCAAGTTGCAAAGATAGAAATAAAATATAAAATGCAGCTGTAGGTTTATTCCCACAAAAAGAAAATCTTGTGGGAAACATTTCAATCCATTAAAAAATATGAGAAGTAGTCTTTAACACAAGCAATCACAAAGACAAATTAGATAATTTGCTGAGTTTTAAGTGATTTTTAAATTAATTATCTTCATAATTACATGGAAATTTCAATACAAACCAGAACTGTCTCTCTACATCCAAAAATTAGATCAGAAATTTCCATGCCTTAAATGCTTCTACAGAAGATAATCTATCACTCGTGTTTCTGAATATAACAGTGTTTTCAAGATATTTACTTTTTAGAAAACTAGTAAAGTTCTACCACTTAATTTACCTCTTATTTTTCAGACTACAAGGGGGAAAAAAAAGGAGTCTTCTTGTCATAAAAGAATTTTTCAGAAAGAATCCAATGTAAAAATATAAAATTCATAAAAATGAAGGAAATGAGACTAAAGATAGGAATGCCAGGTCTATTCTCACAAATTATAAATAATGTTGGAAAGCTGATTTTTAAAAAGTGTTTGAATCCGAATACTAAAGAAATGTCATCTTTGGCCAAAACTAGTCTTATTTTCAAACATGAGTGTGTATGAACATGTGTGCATATGTGTACATCTGTGCTCAAATGTGTATATTTGTGAGTGTGCACGTATGAGTACTCACGCACATATGTTTGTATTTGTGGCTTAGTATATGTGCTTATATGAGTGTGCATGAACATGGGTGGAAATTTGTGAGTTTATGTATGTGAGTGTACATGAGCCCATGTGCATATTTATTAATGTTTGCATATAAGTACATGTGCTAATGTGCTAGTTTCTTTCCTTAATCAGATTTATTCTTCATGTTCTGAGAAACAATCTTTTTTTCTTGTTTGTGAACTATGTCAAATATATAACAGCTAAAAAGGATGGAATGAGTCTGAATATTGAATATGGTACCAAAATGTAACTTTCTTTTCCAAGAACTAGGTAATCTTGTCAGGAAACAATCACACTGAAGTAGTAAAAATTTTCATGTCATTCAGGGATTGTGAATGTTCTTAGATAGTTGGGATCAGGACTTTAACAGAAAACAAGTTTTACCCATTTTAAGTCTTCAAGATACAAGTAGCTCAAATCTTATGATTAGTATTGTAATCATAAAAGTTATTTCAAAGTCAAATGCATAATATTAAGTATTTTCAGTCAGTGAAGGAAAAAACCAAACTGTTTCACTGATAAAATGTTAAGAAAAAGTTTACAAGACAGGAAATGAGAATGGGAGACCTCTCACAAGAAGACTAATTCAACCCTCTCCATATTAAGTCACATCAAATAAAGTTAAACATAACCAGAAGACAGTGGGCATTCTCCATACGTATTCATAATATTACATCAATACAAGTCTTCATAGTGGGTAACATTTAATTTTCCAACTCTGAGAAACAGAAGGCTCCTTCTAAGAAGTATGACAGTTTATAAAGGTAGACGAAGCATGAAGCACTGTCAGCATACATGGTAAATATTGCTGAATGAAACTTCTCCTGTGAGGCCTCAAAAACATATCATGCAAATCTCAGAAAAGCACTCCCAAGGTATCAGAGGCAGTAAAGCCAACTGGTTTAAGGATGTGGGCTCTGGAGTTATACAATGTTCAAATCCCATTTTTGTCTCTTTTTAGCTGTTAGAGCATTGAGCCTCTTAGTGTCTAAAAAATAACCACTTTGAAGCATGATTGTTCATTTAAATAGTTAATAAATGAAAGCACTCAGAATAATTAGTATGTGGTAAGCTCTCAATAAAAGTTACCGATTAATATAATCATCACCACCACCCTGTCAAGTTTGTGTATATTTAGATTCCCCTCTACAGTCGGCTCTTAATTTCTTCAGCAAGAATGACTCTTCTGTAATGGGAAATGTTTTTCCCAGGAATAAAAACAACAGGGTTTTCTTTTGTTAGCCCCACTTTTTAAAATGGAAAATGAGCCATGCCACAATCATGAAGGTAGCATCAAATGGTAATGATTACAGCACACGTTTCACATGCACCAGGTTCAACTCAAGTATTGGCTCTACAAACACTGGGGCACTGATTTCAGGAGGAACGCAGAGCTGACACGCTGTGCTGCCCACACAGTGCTTAGACATATCATTCGTAATCCATGGATAAGGGTTAGACATATGTATTAAAAAGACAGAAATGGAGGTTGAGACAGGGTGGGGAGGGATGGGTGAGGGGGAGAGAAGGGAGAATGGGAGAGAGAGAGAGAGAGGGAAGAGAGAGAGAGAGAGGAGAGAAAGAAATAGCATGTATGCTACAGCAAAATCCTGTTTTCCCAGAATAAATTCACAAAAAGATCAAATGGTTAAAGTATTTTTTTCCACAAAAAAATTAAGTTTCCCTAAAGACTTTCTTTTGAGGGTGATAAAATACACATGTTAATTTTTTGTTCTTTAAGAAGAAGATGTGACAAAAACTCAACAATTCCTATTAAAGTTAGCCAGTGTCAATCAAATTTTTGAGAGTCAGTTACTTTCATTTCACAAACCAAAAAAACCTGACATTTCTACCAAAATGTTATTAAGTAAAAGTTAATTTTTTTTATTAATTCCAGAGGTAAAATATTTGAACTTTAGCCTCTCCACTTGATAACTATGGAATAGGGGAATGCAAAAACTGCCAGTTGCCCACTTCATAAGCCTATTTGGGGGTTTGGGTTACTAATTTAAAAACTACTTTGGAAATATAATACAAAATACTATAAGTTCCACTATAATTACAACTGAAAAGCAATTTAATGTCCTTAAAGTAAGAGAAACACAATTACATTTCACAGTCTTTTCTCACCCTCCCAGTCTAATGCTAGGTAAGTGAAACAAATAAAAATCTACCATAAATTTAAGGAAAATGTACCATCATAATAACTTTTCCCCACTGAAAATCTAATTGAAATGATTCAGGGGATACAGTTTCCAGTAAAATCGGTCAGATGTACTATTCCTTCCAAATGCTTGTCTCATCCATTTTCTAACAAAACAACCATAACAAGTCAATAGGGAAATAGTATAGTTAAGAAAAGAAAAAACAAGAGGTCAATAGACATTACTTCAATACAATGCACGTTCTTACATTCTTTCCAAGAGGGATGCTATAACATTCTAAGACTCCTCTGAAGTTAAGAGAGCAAGGATTTAGAAAGACAATTAAAGGGGAACTGCTACAGGAAGGACAGGAAACAATTAAGATATAAATAAGAATTTCCACACAATTGGGTCAAGGTAAGGACACATTTCAGAAATGTCCTAAAGGTGAGAATCACAGATGAACAATGACATAGTAAGTGGACATGAGGGTAAATCTGTTTGGTGCTTAAAGAAGCCATCTTCAAGCATGTGGAAGCTATGAGTGAAAGTCAGAAAAGCATTTGTGACAATCCACAAGTAAATACAATTGCATCTGAACTTTGGGCTGTGAGTTCTGTGGTCACTCCTGAGATCCTGCAGGAGGTGGAATTATACTATGAGTTTGAGGTAAATCAGACTTCCTTTGTCTTTAATTAGTCAGTGAAGCACTTGAGATATTTACAAGAAAAAGATCTAGACATTTAAATTTAGGTAATAAGTATCTCAGGAGACTGTCAAACAAACAAACAACAACTCAATAAACACAAAGTCATGACTGAAGTTATAACACACAAAGTAGTCAGGTCTCCATAAGCAGACATTACACCCAATAAGAGTCTGTTGGAACTACTTTTGTGATATTCCATTTATAATTATCAGTATTACTTACTTTGGAATTAACTGAATCATACTTTTATTACTAAAAATTTACTTGACAGCATAGAGTATACGGTATGTACACTTTAGCCATTTCTCTTAATTTTCAAATAAACATAAAAAACAGGGGATGCCAGGATGTTTCAGTGGGTTAACCATGCTTCAATGGGTTAAGTGCTAGCTTTGCAGCCCCAGGGTCCAAGAATCAAATCTCGGTCCGAGAATCAAATCTCGATCCGAGGATCGAATCCCAGCCCCAGCCTGTGCAAACCCAAATGGTGGGAGGAGGCCCCTGGCCTGGTTCCTACCCTGCACAGCCCCGAGCCCACCTTTGGAATGAAACTGTCAAAAACTAATGACGTACAACTATGGAGACTGCTCTGGGCCCTCCCCCCTTCTCTCTGTCTGTGTCTGTCTGTCTGTCTGTCTGTCTGTCTGTCTGTCTCTCTCTCTCTCTCTCTCTCTCTCTCTCTCCCTGTCAATAAATAAATAAATAAATCTTTTTAAAAAATACACTAACTTGCAAATGCTTTTTGACCCAGCTGATTTAGGAGTTAGGATTATCTCTTTTCTGCATCAAGTCACACATGTGGGGCTCTAAGAGAGATATTTTGGGAATAAAAACAAAGAATTTATTTTTGTTAACAGATAACTAAAGAGTCCAAGAAGACTAATTGTGAAGGCAATGAAGTGACAGCCAAGAAGCAGACTCAAGTCTGCTAAATCCTAGCATCATGAATCAGGAAGGAAACTTAGATATCATCTCCAATCCTTTTGTTTTATGGGTGACAAAATTAATGGGTGGACTTACCTAAGTTTATGCAACTTGTTAGGGGTATTATAGGAGAGGATAAGATGTTAACATAAATGGGGGACATTTTTCATAAAAGGCAGTGTCTGAAGTATAAAAAAATATTAAAACAACTAGACTTCTACTTAATTCTACTCCCCTCTTTCTAAGTAGATATCAACTATTCACCTTTTTCTGTTTCATTCTTTAAATGTTGGAAGAACATATATTGTTAAGACACTTGCTTCTCAACTTTTTTTTCTTCCCCCACAACAAATTCTTTTGGGATGTAAAATCAACTGGGGAAAAAAAAAAAAAAATAGCTATTGAAAAAGAAAAAAGTCTCATTCAGCCTAAATTGTCCAGATGTTGCCAGAATTCCACAGATAAATATTCATCTTTGCTTCTATAGACTTGTTACTATGATGTTTGTAATGAGACTACGTTATAGTTATAAAAATGTCAAAAGATATACGTTTGAAGGTGCTTATGGGGGTTAAAGTAGATTTAGAGGGATTTGTCTTTTCTTTTCTTTCTTATTCACCATTCTTACTCCCCAAAGTCATTTTCTTCTTGTTTTCTTTGTTCTGCTAAGTTTAGTAGAGGCCTTTAATAAAGAGGACAATATTTCTTGGGTAAAGGTAACTTTGGTAGGGAGGGAGTAAGAAGTTCACAGAGAATTTTGACATTCCTCTCCTCATAGGTTGGTGCAAAAAAGCAGATTCTAGAAACCAAAAAGAAAAAAACTAATTCCAAACATGTGGTAGGAACCTTATTTTCTGCATTACTCAGTCACTCTACTGTATACGAGAGGTGTTCGGATAAAATCCAGCCATAAATGCCACTATTTTTCATATTACATGGCTGGATACTTTCCAGACAGCCCCCATATATCTAAGTCCTTCCTCTTTCCCATTAGCTTTTAAATCTTTCAAATTTCTCCAATTTAAACAAAAGAACCACCTCCTTGTTCTCCACTGTCATCCTTGCTCTTCCCCTCTGTAGACAAACTTGTCAAAATATTTGTCTATGCTCACCATCTCATCTCCTTCTGAAGCCTCAATTTTAGTCAAATCTGGCTTCATCCTCAAATGACCAAAACAACTCTGGGTGAGGTCACAATGCGCCTTCATCACACTCAATCAAATAAGTACTTTTCAATCCACATCTTATAAGATCTTTCAATAGCATTTGGCACTACTCCCTCTTTCTTGAAACACTCTGTTTCCTTGGTGACCTTGACATAACACTGTCCTGATTTTCTCCTTCCTCTTTTATCACTGACTCTGGCTCTCTCAGTTGTATGTTCATTTTTATTTATCTGGCCAATAGATTCTGCAGTTCCTAAAGGCTCAGTCCCAGGTCATCTTATCTACACTGTCCCTAGCTGATTTCATCCACACCAATAACTTCAGTTAAAACCTATGCAATGGTGACTCAAAAATAAACATAGTTTTTACTACTCATAAAATGTCTCTAAGTTACATATAGTCAAATACGTCAAAAGTTCATCATTTTAGAGGATACCAGGATAGCTCAGCAGGTTGAGTGCTTGTCTTGCAATCACCGGTTCAGGAATTGAATCCTGGCTCCGCCCATGCAAACCCATAGGCTGAACTGCAGCACAACTGGTAACTGCTGGAATGGTAGCAAAGGCTCTCACCTCCCATGTGCTCCCAGCTCAGTTCCCGCCCTGTGTGGCCACACATCCACCAGTGTGGAATAAATTGTGTCACAACTAATGATGTACAACTATGTAAACTGCTCTGGGCCCTCCCCCTTCTCCCTCTCTCTCTTCTTCTCTCATCTTCTCTCAAACAATAAAATAAATATTAGAAAAGGAAAGAAAGAAAGCATCTTATTAAAAAACAAAACAAACAAACAAAAAAAACTACTTTTATCTCCAACTTCCAATCTGGTTCTCTTCTACTACTGCCTGCCATCTCCTAAAAAGTATACGTGAATCCAGTTGCACAATACAAAAGCTTATCCCCACAACCTCACTCCTCCATTTCCTAAACCATTACAAAATCTGAACCATTTTACCCACTAAACAGTTCTTGAATCTTTCCATTTTTCCCTATCTCCTCAACCACAACCTTAGTCCTAGTTCCACCATTTTATCTCTTCCAGGAAGAGCCTAGATTGTGGATAGAGTGCCTAACAGTTCTTTCATCATTTACTATGAACTTCTCTCTAATCCATTCCCCATTGGGAGTCAAAGTGCTCTTTCTGAGACAGAAAGCTGATTATATCATCTACCAATAAACCTTTCCAATGGCTTTCTATTACTCTCAAGATAAAAGTGAAGCTTCTAAGCATGGGCTAAAGTGCCCCTGCATGGTCTGGCTTCTACCTATTCTTCCACTACCTCTAACTTTCTCCCTGCCTTTTAGTTTTTCTTACTCACCTTGCACACTCATATTCCATAAGACTTTTCCTATGGAATAAGGGTAGAATGTTCTTCCCTCTACTCTTTTCTTTGGGTAACTCCTATTCCTATTCCTCCCCGGCATTTATTTTTGCCTTCACTACTGTAGGGAAGCCTTCCCTAAATTCCTCAACTATACCATACTCTGTATGAACATTTTCAATTGTTCAATTTGACTGCTTGGGAAGGGACTTCATCTGTTTTTGCTTTTCAACCATCCAAATGAGTGCCTAACACACTGTGGAAGCAATATTTGTTAAATAAAAGAGTAAATGACCAAACTAGAAACTCAGCACACTGACCCATCAGAATAAACTGCAGTTGTTGGAGATCTCAGGCAAGGAATGGAAGAAGATTATAGCCAGTCATGTGGGTTGTTATTTTGCCAGAACATTTATTTTTGTTAGCACACAAGAGATAGTATCTTAGCCAATGGACTTTTTGTGTTTCAACACTCATCATTAACATGAATCATTCTGAATTACAGTAGTACCTCCCTCCTCATTATCCAGGGTTTTACTTTCCATGGTTTCAGTTATCTGTTGTCAACCACTATCCTAAAATAAGAGATGAAAATTCCACCCCACCCCCTCAAATTTATGATTTAAATTGCAGACCATTCTGAGTAGCATGATGAAATCTCATAGTATCCCATTCTATTTCTCCTGGAGATGTGAATCACCCAGCATATCCACAGTGCATACACTACCTAACCCCCATCAAATTGACTTTCTGGATATCACAGTGCTTATGCTCAAGTCACCCATATTTTACTCATAATGAGCCCAAAATTCAAGAGTAAGGATGCGGGCAATTCAGATAGTCAGAGAAGACATGAAGTGCTTCCTTGAAGTTCTTGACTTAATAAGGAACGGAAAAAAAAAACTGTACACTTAGGTTGCTAAGATTTATAATAAAAATGAATCTTTCATCGATGAAATGTAGAGAAAAAAAGTAGGATTAATATATACAGGGTTCAGTCCTAAACACAGTTTCAGGCATCCGGGGGGCGTCTTGGAGCGTACCCCCCAAGGATAAGGGGGACAACTGTCTCAGCCAACCTCTAACCAGGCAAAACTTTCTTAGTAGCAGCATATGATTTTCATTAGGGAAGGGGTTGTTCTCAATTTAACTGAAAACAAAACGTGTCCCCTGTATACCTAGTATACACCATTGCTGCCATATGCTACCCTGCGTATTTATTTTGATATAGTTTATTTTTTGTTTTATTTTTAAATGTGCCTAAACCAGTTCATCATTTGCTTTGTCCAATGTAGTTTATTTTCTCAGCTGCCACACAAATCTATATATATTTTTTAAAACTTTTTCCACAAAAAAAAAGCAAGTTATTAGATATTTGGGTTGCAACATGAATGAACATATTATCACTTATTTTCCCTTGAGCATAAACACTTCATAAAGTAATAAAACAATTTATAAATTGGACGTGGTTAATTTAAATATTTGATGCACGGGAATTTTTACTGAAAGATCTAATTTGCAAATCAATATAAACATGAAATAATTAAAGTTGTACTTATTCCATTTATAATATGTTAATTTTCTACCACTTAATAAGTATCTACTATGTATTAAGTGCTTATCACTAATCTTTAAAACAAACTATTATAATATAATATAATAATGTAATACATTACAATATAATTATAATACAATACAATAGTCATTCTTACAGAGGAGGAAACTGAAGCTTGTAAATGTTAAAGATTAAAATGACTGGATTATTTCCTATATGTAGTATAAATAAGGTAATATAACTATAGCAGGTATAACTAACATTATTCATTTAGTGAATCAACAGATATTTAGTGAATACATATTCTGTCTTAGACCTTGGGATATTTCAGGAAATAAAACAGACACAGTCCTTGATCCTCACTGAATCTACTCAGTGTATGTTTTAAAACCTGTATGAGGAAAAAAATCAATGTTGCAAATTAAATGGGAAACTCCAAGACCTTGGTTCTTTAAATAGCTATTTGTTGGGATAAAAGGGGTGAGAACATTCTTATTTTTCATATGCTGGACATGCTCCTGTCCACGACCTATCACTGTAAACAGAGATCACATCTTGTTCTGAGAACTTTTTAAGCAATGAAGAGCTATCTCTACACTCAAGACATTTATTTCTATAGGGAATGGCAAAGTAGAATTTGGCACCAAAACCTCATCATGATTTCTTGACTTGCGTCTTTGGCATGAGGGCACCAAATTTAGTATGTTACTACAAGGTCATTTCAACAGTCAGAATTGATGATTTGTCAAACAACCAACTCAACATGCAGCTCCTTGGGAAAAAAAGGTTTCCCTTAGGAAAAGATGCTGAAATGACTCTTTATTTTTTTAGGATTCAGTGACTATGTGAAGTAACAAGATAAAAATGTACATTTCTTGGACAGCAAAGAAACTGAAATATTTGCACTGGCAACAGAAAGCTATAATTAAGTCAAAGGCACTATAGCTTCCGTCAGCTAGTGGCCAATTACTATGGAAAAGTTATTTCACAAGCTCAACTATGACCATTCCTGCCTTCAAAATCCTACTACTAGTCAACACTCATTTATGGAACCTTTTTGTAAATTCCAGTGTGGAATACATTCATGAAGGTAGACTTACTTCTTCCTAATACAATACACACACACACACACACACACACAGTGTTCCTTTAATAAAAAGTCAAGACTTCTAGATGCTTCTAGAAATAGACAGTGAATCTTAATAGGGAATGAAAACAACTTCAGAACTGATATTAATATTCTGACAGGGTTCTAATCTAAGAATTCCTACTCTAAATATAATGGCATGACTTTCATTTTCCTTACAAAATTCATGGCTTGGCAATGTTATTACAACACTTTTCTTTTAAATTAATGTTCTACATACATTCAAAAAGACATAGCTAAATACATACTTCAGGCCTGAGAATATGGCTGCATTGCAGATGTGTTAGAATGCCCCTGCTTTTTTCAACAAGTTAAAAAAAACAAAAAACACCTTTGCTCCTTTTAGAGAGAGAAAATAGGAATGGCAAGAGAATCTATCAAATAAAGACAAAACGCTGGATAACTGAGGCAAATCATAACATTTTCCAGAACTGTCTACTTATCAACAAGCTTTACAGAAATCAAATAACAGCATTGGCAATAGTAAATTAATACCATTAAATTAAAAAACTATTAGCATTTGGAATGCACTGGGTATAACTTAATTAAATACATTTAATGGCTCAACCTTGTGATGGCTCTTAACAAAAATTTAACTCACTGGAACCAAATGATTTTTTTGGTCTGCCTATGGTTCAGCTGCACAAGACACTTCAATTAGAGGTATGTCTCATTACACCCAGTGGTTCTCAACTGAGGGGAGGGAAAGGGAATGTATCTTTTAACCTCCAGGTGGAGTACCTGAGACCCTCCAGAGAGGCACATATTATTTTAAAAACTACCTGGATAATGCTAAAAATGCTTTCCCATTTCTTGTTTAAAATTTTTCAATATCTGATCTCAATCTTCTTTTGACATTAATCATCATGTAAAATGTTAGTTATAATGATTTAGACACTTTTATTCTTGGTACCTGTGACAAACAAAATAATGCACCCCCCACTACCACCAAATGTCCACATTCTAATTTCTAGAACCTGAAAATATGTTATCTTACATGTAAAAGGGACTTTGTAGGTATGATAGAGACCAGAAGATTGTCCTGGATCGTCCAGGTACGCCCAAGGTAATCACAAGAGCTCTTACATAAGAGAGAAGAAAGAGGGTCAGAGTCAGAGATGGAGGTATGACAATGGAAGAAGTCAAGGTGATGCCAGGGTCCCCAGGAGCCAAAGAATGGCAGCAGCATCAAAAAGCTGGAAAAGGCAAGGGAATGAATTCTTCCCTAGAGTCTCCAGAAGGACCCCAGCCCTGCTGACACCTTGACATTTGGACTTCTGATCTCCAGAACTATAAAATAATCAGTGTTGTTTTAAGCCACTAACTTTGTAGCAAGTTGTTATCACAACAGGAAATTAATACAGGCCTGCTACATCAGCAATTGTAAAATCTCAGCATCAAAACTCCTGTGTTAACCCAACCACGTCTGGACAAAACCACCAGAAAAGGTGGTGAAATCAGAGCCATCAGGTCATTTTTCCCATGAAATGCTGGCTCCTCATACACACTCGTAGATCATTTATTCTTGAACCCAGACACTGAAACCTTTCTTATGTAGAATGTATTAGTAAGTATAAAATTATTGCAAAATAGTAATGATCACCTATTTCTTAAATCCCTTCATTTTAATAATTATAGTATAGTTTGCTAGAGTATGAGGGGATGGCCACGGACCTACCAGTAATTAGTAGGTATATCACAGCACCCCCAACAGTGATATATAAATATGAGATGCACTCATCTCATAGCGAGGGCTGTGATGTGATTATGGGCTACACGGGAAAATCCCAATGGATACCATTCTCAGTCATATCTACGTCTTAGCAGGTAAAAATCCCTATCAGAAATTTATCTATAGGGGAAAGCCGGGACGGCTCAGCGGGTTGAGCGCTCGCTTTGAGGCCATGAGGACCGAGGATCGAATCCCGGCTCCGGCCCAGGCAGGACCCACGTGCTGAACTGGGGAGTTCCCACAGTTTGGTTCTCTAACTGTCTCTGTCTCTGTCTCTCTCTCTA
>PVKE010030708.1:0-19463 GCA_004027555.1 Craseonycteris thonglongyai
AGGGAGTGTGGTATTAGATAGAAGTCTGTAATATGGAGGTGAGATCATGTATGTGAAAATGTCCTTTGTGGGTCCTGGCACACACAGCACAAATGTGAAGCTAGGTAATTATAATTCTTTTACTTCCTCTGCACTCAGGGTAACACATCCCTGTCTGGACAGCTGCACCTGGGAAAATAAAGTATCTATCGCCTTATCTGCCCCTGGTACAAGGTACTATTACTTCCTTCCTATACCTTCTAGCATCAAAAGGGTCCATTTCTTTTATCACTGTTTATTCACTGATGTTAAACAAGCATTAACTAAGAACCTACAATGTGCTAGGGGCAGGGATGCAAAGAAAAGAAATGACAACTTCCAGAAAATCTAAATGTAGTGGCAGAAATGAGCCACATGAACACATAACTAATACTTAGTCTAATAAATCCTATATCAAAAATCAGTCATGGAGCTCAGGAAGGGGACAAGATCAGGGAAGCAAAAGAGAGATTTAAGTTCCACCTAAAGGCCAATGGGAAATTCATCCAGAAGACAATAAGAGAGGCATTTCGGAGAGAAGGCCCTCCTCAACACACAAAAACAAAGACATGGAGAAAGTATCCTGGTGCTTTTGAGGAAACACAAGTACTCTGGCATAATTAATGCACCAGGTGCTAGTGAGGGAGTGGGGCAGGGGCTGAGCACAGGGCCAAGCACCCCCGACAGGGTTTGGGTTTTGTCCTGGGAACAGATTAAAATGGGAAGGGTTTTAAGAACCTGAAGGACGGTGTCATATCTGGCTTTTAAAAAAGATGATCTAAGCAGCCTATTTGCTGTTTTAGCACTCTCTCCCTGACACGGCTTCTCTTTCACTCACACTGCCCCACCACCCTGGGACTGTAGAAACCCAAAAGCCCCTCCCTGAGGAAACAGGTGAGTGGAATAGAATGTTGGAAAAGGTGATGAAGAGGGTTGGAGAAGAGAGGTCAGCACAGAACGCAGTTTCCGGCAGGACCTGTGGGTATCAGAAATTTTTCATGCCACAGAGCTGGTTCATGGCCACACTAGGGCATCTAGAAATGGCCTTGACCTGCAAAGATCTCAAAAATATGACACTCAGGTGAGGTGTAGAAGAGCCTTCTAAAAATACCCTAGAATCGAGTTACCTCCGGCCAGCTCCTTCTTCTTTCTTTTAAAGATTAACTACACTAAGGCTGTGCCAAAAACCAGGGGCGGGGGCGGGGGGTGGACAGAGTCATGAAGTGCTGAGCAGGTGCTGATGTTCACTCACCAGATCTGACAGCACCACATTGTTTCTAGGGACTAAGGCAAGTTTCTGGGCCTCAAACACACCAGTCATTTCCTTAGGGAGCCGCAAAGTAAGAACAGAGCATAGTTAGCATTAAATTTATAAACCCGAGTCCTGAACAGCTGCTCTCTATAAGCTGCTTCTCACCATAAATTGTTATAATCCCTTTGATGTCAGAATCTATTATTCGACTAAGCCCATTTCTAGGCTCAGGCAGGTGTTCATTGTTTCGACCAATGTGACCTTAGAACTGCAAAGCATACATCCAGGATCTTTCCCATGGCTCCAAGTCACCCTTGGTGAGTTTGGCTCTGGCCTTGCACCTTCTGATAACAGGTTCTGTTCCTTCCCCTTGCCTGAGTCTGTCTTGGAACACACTCAGGAGTTTCAGTGCCTCAAGAACTAGAGTGTCACCTTACTTTTGTCAGTCCCCATCCAAGGAAGTTTTCTCACTAGGATGGGAGTTTCCTCACTAGGATGAAAGTCCCCTGAGGGCAGAGTTCTGTCCTGTCAACCCAGCCAGTGCCTGGTACACAACAGGCCCTTGATAATGTTTGCTTATTGAGGAGAATGAGGTCCTGCCGCTGAATCCCAGGCTGATTAATGACCACACTGCTTCCCACTGAACGTCCTGATACTTCCTGCCTCATTCCAGCCTTAAGACCATCTAAGCACCACTTCTTGGGACACCCTACAAGCTCCCTGGATCCCCTAATGCCAGCTGGTTACCAGAAACCCGTCTGTTGCTGTCATTTTCGGATTGGATGCCGTGGCCGCCAGACTAGGCCTTCTGGCAGCACGTGGAAGGTGTGCTTGTTGGCACACACCAGCCCGTGGGCTGAGTGCCAGCCCCTCCCAGTCGGCCTTATTTGGCAGTGTTAATTGGTCTTTGCTTGCTATTATCAAGAAATACTTTTATATATCACATACAGAAACCATGCAAAATTCATAGATGTAACAGCAAGAAATTAATAGAACTGTTAAAGTATGGCAGATACACACGATGGGCTTTAATTCTGCCATCAAATCATTATATTGGTTGGTAAAAATTACATAAATTCCTGGCGTACAATTCTACATTACATAGTCTATATGTTGCATTATGTGCTTATAACCCAGAGTTAGTTCTCTTTCCATCACCATTAATTTGATGCTCCCTTTCTCCTCCACCCCTTACCCTCAGGTAACCACTAATCTATTGACTGTGTCCATGAGTCTTTGTTTCTTTGTTACTTTCAATTTTATACTCCACCTATTAGTAAGGTCATATGGTTCTTGATTTTTTCTGTCTGATTTATCTCGCTTAATATGATGATCTCAAGGTCCATCCACGTTGTCGCAAATGGCTGTATTTCATCTTTTCTTATCACTGAGTAGTACCCCAATAAATTTATCAATTAAAATAAATAAAAGAAATCACGAACAACATTAAAATAAATGACACAAACAGAAGTAAAAAAAAAAACATTGTAAAGAATGCTGATGATATGAGAAAATACTTGTAATATTTAAAAAGTTATAAGATTTCATATACTCAGTATGATCCTAACTATGGGAAAATAACCTTTTTCAAAAAGAAGTCTAGCACATTAGTACAATTATGTACGATTAAGGTATTCATGAAGAGTTTCCTAAATTTCCTCAATAAGAATATATTATTTTTACATATGTATTTAAAAAGTGAATGTCTTCTTGCAAACATGTCCTGACTCAGGTATGACTGTGCTTTGACAATGCTTGACCCAAGCTTCTCAGCCATGAGGAACTGGACTACTAAGTAGCCCATGGTTATCAGTAAACCTGATTAAATAAAACAAGGTGAATTTTAATGTACTCCCATTTTATTTCAAGCCAGTGAATGGGTCCATAGACTAAAGCCTGAAGGCACAGCACACAGGGGAAGTCTTCTGGAACACCAACAGCATGCCTTGTTCATTATACTTACCTGTAGACTTCGCTCATTTCTCCCAGAAGGCTAGCACTCCCTAAGGCTATTCCTGGAGTGCCTACACAGAACCTACATGTACCTGGTATATCTCAGATGCCTATTTAGCGCATCAATTTTAGAATGTACAAAATCAGTTCTAAAGCAGTCAGCGTCTTGCCAAGTTGTCATGGAAAAAATAACCAGGCAGTTCTTCGGTCAAAAAGTTCCCCCCATATTGTTTCAGTAACAATGGCAATAAAAGACGCTGGTCTCTTAAATTAAAAAACAAGCAATTACAAATTTAGAAATAAGCAAACTGTCCTCCTCCTCTAAGGCCAAATAAAAATTCTGAGAGGATGGATGAAGAAAGCTATTTAAGAGGCAGGTGAAGTACTTGAGGTTACCTACCAGTGTATCGACCTGTCAAGTTATTGGGAGACTAGGCTTAGACACTTACCAATAATTCAGGTTATGCTAGGGTGATTTCAGGAGGCCAAGCAGATATCCCTCATCATAAGCCTCCCACAAACCACAGTCCACCCACATGTGAAGTTTCACCATGTAGTAGATAATCCTTTGAATTTTTTCTCAAGAAAGATTAGTCAAGATTTTAAGTTACACTTGGATTAATACTTCTATTTGAATCAATAGGCACTGATTATAATGTTGACAAGAATATCTATAACAAAGGCTGCAAAACCACAAGTTCAGGTCTCTTAATATAGTTGTATGGGGAAGCCGGGATGGCTCAGCGGGTTAAGGGCTCGCTTTGAAACCCCGGGGACCGAGGATCAAATCCCAGCCCCGGCCTGTGCAGACCCATATGCTGAACTGGAGTGTGCTTCCCAAATGCGGTGAGGTCTCCAGTCCAGTTCCAAAAAAAAAAAAAAAAAAAAATTTCAAAAAAAAAAATATATATATAGTTGTAAATTGGATTAAAAATGTCAATTTTAAGAAATTACTACAGTGCAGGTGAATCTGTCAAACTTCATTAAAGTGTACAATAAAAAAATTGTACATTTCATTGTATATAAATTCTACATCAATTAGAAAAGTACAGGTGATGTGCAGCTATGGTAGAAATCCTGTTATGTAGAAACAAAAGCCTAAAAATAATGTGATCATTCCACAGATATTCACTAAGTTCATACCCTGTATGTACCAGGCACTATTCTAGGCACTGGTGACAGCTATAACCCAAAGTCTTTATCCTTATGGTGCCACTTACAAGATAGTAGAGGAGAAGAACTCAATACAAAAATAATCCCATATGTTGGTTCTGGCTCACCAAGCACTATAGAATCCATCACCTTATTTGATCCTAACAAGGATCCCCTGAGGTTGACAGAGCTGCTGCTAGGGGTTTGAAAACATACCGAGCATACAGCAACCCCTGGTATGCATCCCTAAGAAATAGTCCTCCATATCAGTATATTTTCATAATTAAGAAAACCAATTACCTTGGTTTAGAGTAAATTTTTAATGTTTTGCTTTGGAACAACACACCATAATCTAAACACAACCAAAAGATCCACTGAGTTTTTCTTTATGTTACCACTCACAAAACTCGTGAAGTCTGGATTGGTGGTTCCGGAACTTTAAAGTGTATCAGAATCACCTAGAAAGTTATTAAACACAGACTGTGGGGTCCCAAATCTGATTCATTAAGTTTAGGGACCAGGGAATATGTAGATTTAAGGAGGTCCAGGTGATGCTGATGGTGCTGGTCCCAGAAACACAGTTTGAGAACCACTGGTTCAAGTTAAACTTTGAAACCAACAACTCTAGAATTTCATTGGCTTAATACAGCATAGAAGTTCTTCACAGGTTGGCAAAAGGTCTTGCTTGTTGCAGTCATGCAAAACCTGGAGAATCTTTTAAGTCCCAGAAAGTAAGAAAGTGCTCAACAAAAAGTCTCCTGTGTCAAAGGGACACAGCAGACAACTGAAAGAAGTTCCAATGGCCAGAATAATCAGAGCAACCAAATAAATAAGGTGGTACGAGAGTATAACCCAAAGTATCCGTGTGCCCATACTGACACAAATAAATAATTGAATACACAATTTAGAGAGAAAAAGCCAATCTCCCATGCAGAAGAATTCTGAATAATTTATGCAGATACTATGTGCTCAAAGGAGTGTAACTTCCCACTCCTTCAGTGTGAGCTAGGAGTCGTGGAGGCCTTCCAAAGAGGACAGTATAGAAAGGAAGTGCAGTAACTGTGCAGTGGAGGACCCGACAGACACAACCTCAGCCAGGTGATCACAGTCAACATCAACAGGGATTGAGTCATACTAATAGTATGTACTTTTGAGATGCTGTGATGAGGACTGTATCTTACCTCTGTGGTCTTCTTCCCCCAAACCCAATTTAATCACGAGAAAAACATCAGACTACTGAACAATATCCTACAAAATACATGGCCCGCATTCTTCAGAGCAGGCAAGGTCATCAAAAACAAGCAATGTCTGAGACACTGTGTCACAGCCAAAGGAAGCCTTCAGAGACATGACAACTAAATGTAATAAATGTATCCTGGGTGGGATCTTAGAACAGAGAAAGGACATTAGGGAAGACTACTCAAAACCAACTAAAGTATCTACTTATTTTAATTAAAAAACAAAAAAACATGGAGGCCCACTGAGCAGCCACCATCCCTAAGTTTGCTGGTCAGCTTGACTGAAGGAAAGAGAAGTCAGAATGCACAGGCACCAGTAATTATATGCTCCATCCCATCATTGTCACCCACAATTCACGGGCCATAACTAGTCACATGGCCTATCCTCCCACAAGGGGATGTGGACATGTGATCCCATCATCTGCCCGGCGTGAAGGGAGCGGTGAACTACTGGATGAACAGTTCTAATGACTACCACAGCACCTGCTTTTCATCCTTTTGAAATGGAACCATGGTTCACTTAAACTTTATTCTGCAGATCTTTGGAGTCAACCTGTAGGCTGATGGGCATGAAGACTGAGCATGCTGCCTGGTTTCCACACAGAAATGACTTATACTGCATCTAATTTGTTCCTTCTCCCCCAAGTACCTCCTAGAATTACATGTCATAATTGGGGTTCCTCGTCCTTTTCTCCAATGATTCTCTTGATTTTATCTCAAACCCAGTGCACCATCACAACGAAGTGGGCGAATTAAGAGTTGTTTGGTGGTTTATTCAAAAGGCACAAATGAGTTTAAATGCCCCACTCATTTGTTTCAGTAAAATGAAAATGGCAGCCCCTTTTTCACATGAACTGCTCAACCATTTTACATACTAAGCCTTCAATATGTCTGGTTTGAGCAGAAATCAACATTTCAAACTCAGTGTATTCTCTCCTTCCTTGCTCATTACTCAACTCAGTTCTTAGTCTTCATCTCTTCCTGGAAATAGTACTATTTTATTTCTCATCTCCCTCTACACTCTCTCCTCTCAGAAAAAAAAAAAAAAAAAAAAAAAGCCAAAAAGAGCTCCCAAAAGCCAAATAAAAAAACCTGTAACCAAACAATTCTCCTTTAATGCCTGAATCCTGACTATCTGCACTTCTTTCTGCATGACTACAACGCAACCTTAGTTTTCATTTGTATTCACATATATGGGTAGTTAAACATATGAATGTCAGTGGCCATTTCTGATAACCCCCAAAGGACACAACTTGACCTTGAGATTGTCTGCAAACTCCAAAAGCATCTTTCTCTTTCAATCAAGTATTCTTTATATTCTTTGTAGGCTACAAAACAAGCACAAGAAGGTCTTACTTCTCCATAAGGGTTTTAGGGTGATAGTGGTGGTGAGGATCTATGTGTGTTTTCATTTTCCTTTTTCCCCTAATGCAGCAGTTTTTATGGCAGAGACATAGTGTGGCCATTTAGTGCTAAAAACTAAATCACACCCAGGAAACAAATTACTGATGGTTTCTTCTCAGGTAAGTATTAGATGATCAGACCTCCCTATGTTACTTTGCATAGCTCAGAATTCGAAAAGTCACAGGTTAAATTTGATGAGCATTGCCCCCCAAATATAATCACACCAAAATCCCACTGTTTAACCCAGTAAGTTATGTTTTAAATAATCTCTTTTCACATCAACATGGAAAAAGTCTCATTTTTCCTACTGACTCTTCCTATTTGAAAATATCCCTATTAAATTACAATGAATTCACTAAAATGGTTTAGGATTCCTAGCCTTGTCAAAATTATGGATTCTGTTTTCTGGAGTGAGAGGATTTAACTCTCTGTATATTTATAGCATAGTTGCCATATGGACCAAACCAACTTAGAAGCGGCTGAAATTAATAACTCATTTGTATACAGGTCATGTACTCTGGCCCAGGATCCGACATCATCAACACTTTTCCTAAATTGGTTTTCCCAATCCCTTTATTAGAGATAATGAATTCATCTCATGGCTGGGAGCAGATAGTGATTTTCATGGACTCATCTGATATGAATCAACCTCTTTGGGGTTGGGGATATGTCTTCATTGTATACTTGTTCTTGAACAAAACTACTGCTTCCATTTGATTTCTTCCCACTTTTACTTATCCAAATGGTTTTCATTCTTACCTCACTCATCAACTTGTCAATTGGAAAACAGAAGCTATTTCTTTTCTTTGTTTGGGATTCTGGCTGCAACCCAGGGACCATTTTCCAAGTAATTAATGAACCATGCAATGTCCTGGTTTGTGACCACCAGCCTCTTCCTTTGTTATATTACATCTCGCCAGGAGAAGGGCTGAATGCAAGAGCAGGCAGTAGGATGCTGCTTAAGGAAGAACAAGCTACTATTTTTAGGTGAAAGTATCCCCCTAAATTATTTCACTTTGCCAAATGGCAACTGTGTATGTTTATAGTTAAATCTTAGGCTCATGAAGAAAGCCCCAGAAACAGAAGTATTTAAGAGTTATAGATTTCATGTGTAAGTATCAACCTTTATTCATGTACACATTAAGCACATAATCTATGCACCACATTATATTCTCCTTATTATTTTCCTTATTGAAATCTAGTCTTTACTAGGTACTATGTTAGTTACTGGGAATACTATGATGAGCAAAGTAGCTAAGACTCTGCCCTCATGGAGTGTGATTTGAAAGAAAGGCATTATTCAACTAATACATATCACTATAATCTTAAGTTTGGTGCCCTCAAGAAATGTGCAGGGGCTATGACCGCTCAAAACAGGGACTGGGATTTTCTGGAAGATGAGGAAAGGGTCTTGTGAGGAAGTGATGTGAAGGAGTGAATAAGAGCATTCCAGGAAGCAGAAACAGTATGTGCAAAGGCCCTGAGACAGGCCAAAACAAATTGGGTTACTATATAAAAAGAAAGCAATGTGTCTGGATCCCAGAGAGCGAGAAGGAACAATAATAAAACTGAGTATGGAGAAGGAGGCTGTAGTCATATTATGCTGAGTCTTGTTGGCTAAGTTTGGCCTTGATCAAAATGGGAAACCATTTGAAAGTGTTTAGGAAGGAGAGAGACATAGTCAAATAAGCATTTTTATATGACCTCACTGGCTGCACAGTGGGAATGCAGAGCTGCAAGGATAACATCAGGGGACAATTGGCTGCAGGTGCTCAGACGAAAGATGTTTACTGCTGCACAAGGACAGGGTGGTAGAGACAGAAAACAGAGGAGAGAATGAAGAAGCATTAAGGAAGTAGAGTCAGCCAAGTTTGGTGGTAAATTCAAATTCAGAAGATGAAGATGTCCACGGCAACTCCTACGTGGGTTTTGGCATCATAATGGTGATGATGTCTTCCATTCATTTGTTCCTTTGCTGGGAAAAAATAAGGCACCCTAGCTCAGGCACCAAGCAAGCACGCAGAACATAATGACTTCAGTCTTTGGCAGCCAGGCTGGTTCTAAGTACCTGGATCTCTAGTATCCGGTATTCAAGTCCTCGGTGCTCCACAGAGCTGGTCTCCCACTGAGAAGTCTATAACAAAAAATATAAAGTGAAGCCAGCAGGCTACATTAGACTCGGGGAAAATGAGCTACTGCCCCACATGGCTTGTTCTGTTTCAACTCCACTGTCGTGGCACTTAGTTGGTTACCCCCACTAGGAAATCAGGAACCTGGGTGACTCATTAGATTTTCTTTTTAAGAGTGCAAAGCACCTAAATAAGGACTTTAGCATTTGGCATACAATACCGACAAGTCATCAGAGCAGCAGCAGCAATCTGGGAGAACTTCAAGTGTAGCATTTAGGTCGAAAGGGGAAGCTGGAAACCAGAGAACTGATCTCACAAACAAAAAGCTTTTATAATAGCCTGTCCCAGATAAGACAGTAATGAGAGGACAAAAAGAAAAGCCGTCCTCCTCTTCATACCAAGGAAGCCTAGAGAAGTGACTTCTTAAAAAGGATGAGGTGAAAAGAAGAGTTTTAGTGTCATCAAGGGTGACTGTTCTTCCTCTGCTAGAAATAGCTAAGAGAGTCTAAAAGCAGGCCTTGAGAAAGGAGGTACGTATAAATGAGCTTCAAATTAAATAGTGCTGCGAAGATTCTTTTAGGCGCTTTAAAAAACCCAAATGGTCTTTATCCACCTTAAGATCACCTACTCATGGTCATAATAAGTTAGGATAATGCCTGCAGTTTGTTTTGCAATGTAAACCCACCATAAATGCAATTCCCTCCCATGACCATAGGTTTAAAAAAATAAAAGCCTTTCTACACTTTAAACACAATAACATGTACTTCGCGGGGGGAATGCCACACCATCAGGATGCCAAGTAGGGGCAGGAAGCCACAGAATTTCTTTTTAAGTCTACCTTTCTGTGGGAATTAGGCCAAATAGTTTTAAACTGAACTAACAATGACTATCCCATGGTATAAAAAGCAAAAAGCCACCTGAACTTTTAAGCTAAATCACAAGACTTCAACAAATACTTTTGATTTTTGTGGTTTTCCCATCACCACCCTGAATAAAGCCCCCAGACCTCTTAAAGGGGACATGGGTGAAACCACAGGTCAACTCCTCCACAGCTACCACAGCTGACAAAAATGTCCTATTAATTTCAAAATCAGAACAAGATAATTCACTCTTAGGTCAAAAAAAAATGTTTTTATATAATATTGATTTATTCATCTTTATACCAAAGCAGTTGTAAAATCTAGTTTTAAATGGTTTTTATAGAGTATGGGGACCACAAATGTAAAGAGCACAGTGCCCATGAGAGCCACACTGGGTCGTTAGTCCCTCCCCCATGTTGTGTTGGTAAAACTCAGCACACTAGTGACAATGATATTTCTTAAAATATGGTGGTCCAAATATCACTATGATTCAATAGGACAATGGAAAACATTTTTCATTTAGAAAGTATGTACTGTACTTTCAACTGTAGTTGAAAATAATGGGTTTTCCTCTGATGGCAACAATAAAGCTTCTTTTTTGAAAAATTTAATTAAGTAAATAAAATAATTGTATGAAAAAATATTAAGTAAAATTACATCATGTGCTAGAAACATTAGGCAAAAAAGAAAAAAGAAAATTTGATGTTGGCATCAAATGACTGAAACTTGGAAAAATACTTGGTTCAGGAAGGCTCCCAAGAAGGTTCCCATATAGATCATCAGGCACCTTTATCTCTCAAGAAAAACAGTAAAATACCAGAATTTGCACCACTGATCTAATGAGAAATCAGAAATTTTCGGACACTCCTTTGACTGCTTAATTAATATATCATGTTTTTCAGAGTCAGGGGGTCACACTGTTAAGAGAACAAGAAACATTTGTTGGTTGTGACAAAGCATCTCCTTTTACTAGCATATGAAATGATCCTACGTAACTCTTGCATTGTACAGACGGAGGGGCGTACCGTAGTTGATAAAGATCCCCTACAAGAATAAAACATTCATATAAAAATGAGATCAGCAAGTCCAGTCCTACAGCTGCAATAATTTCACAAGGGTCAGATGGTTCCAGGGCATCAACTAATCACTCCAGGGTCTGGAGGAGCCAAATCCGGTTCCCAAGAGGCAGCATCACATAATTAGTTTGTTTACATGCTCTGCACAAATTTGACACATTTCCCCCAAACTGTACATCTGAGATCCTGTTAAAACAGGATGATGGAAAGTCAGAATATGTGCCTAACATTTGCATAATCCATTCCATTTCAGTCATGTTTTGGACATAGAGAAGGATATTTTCCCCACAAATATTTGAAATCTATGTATTCTTGCAAGTTTTAGTTCCCCATAGCACAGAATCATTGTTGAATCAGAAGCAGCCAATGGCATTTAGGACCTTCTATAAGTAGTAATCTAGGGTTTGTCTTTTTTTTCCCCCTTCTTGTATATCTTCAAGTTCTTAAGTCAGAGAGAAGAAATTTTATCTACATTTCAAGCAAGAAGGTCTCATGTTGCCTCTACTGGCCAATGAAATTTTTCCCAGGCAGCTAGAAAAAGAGCTGCCCCCTCAAAATATTCTATATAGTTCTCATAAATATTCAAAAGAATTACAAAAAAGACAGAGACTAAAACATTACTGCAAACATTTTTGAGGAGGGTAAATAAGATTCTCAGTTAGTTCATTTACCTCTGCCAAATTAGCTATACCATCTTTCTTACCTTGTAGTTGCACAAAATATTGCAGCTAGTGATCTGCAGAATCAGGATTTGAACTCAGGTCTACTTAGACTCAAACTCATACTCTTATTAGAAGAGAGCCTAAAACAAGCTTGTCCAACCAGCAGCCCGTGTGCAGCCCAGCAGAGCTTTGAATGTGGCCCATACAAATTTGTAAACTTTCTTAAAACATTATAAAATTTTTTGCAATTTTTTTTTTTTTTAGCTCATCAGCTGTTGTTAGTATTAGTGTATTTTATGCGTGGCCCCCAGACTATTCTTCTTCCAATGTGGCCCAGGGAAGTCAAAATGTTGGACAACCCTGTTCTACAATATTTTTAAAGACAGTGTTTTAGAATTACCACTGACTTTATAAAACTTCAGACAAAAATCTCCAATGTATAGTAGCAGCAAAATGTCTCAAATCTGTATGTACTCTCCACTTAAGCATTATAAGATTCTATCATGCATCTTGGTTGTTGCCAGAGCTCGGACTTGCCTTTTCCTCTTCACTTAAAGTGTGTGGTTTAGCTTTGTGGGGTGTGACCAGCCAACCAGCACTGGGCATCAAGGCCTGGCCTTTGTCCTTCACTTTCCAGAGGAACAGGAGCTCATTCAGGCACCCATCCTATCCTAAACTTGGATTTATTCCTTCTCTTTATCTAAGAAAGACACTTCACTTAATTCAGTGATCTCTGGATCTCAGGCCAATGAACTACCCGAATTTCATGCTTCCCAAAATTAAGCACCCACATAAATCGTGTGTGGAATCGTGTTAAAAAGCAGATTCTGATATGGTAGGTCTGGGAGGGCCAGATGCTGTGCATTTCTAACACTGCTCCAGGTTGTGATGATCATGCTATCGTACAGCAGACTACACAAGGAGAAACAGCAAGGGTCTAGTTAATAAAGGAATGAGAACAAAACCAAAAAACCTATATGATCAGATTTTTGAAAGTTTCATCTGAGTTCAAATCCAAACTACTCTATTATATAAAATTTTTCATTATCTTCATTAGGTATTAAAAATTCTAGACAATCCTTAGAAATATCTATTTACTTTTTAAGCCGTTGGACTCCCACAAGGTTATCTCACTCCAGGTCAAGAGTAGACCATTATTTCATACATAAAGGTAAAGAAATCCTCTCTCACTTAGCCACATGTTGTCCTGTGTCCATTTATCCAAAGGGTAAGTAGCCAATCATTAGAAATCTCCAAATCGGGGAAGCCGGGATGGCTCAGTGGGTTAGGCGCTCACTTTGCAGCCCTGGGGACCGAGGATCGAATCCCGGCCCCGGCCCCGGCCCGTACAGACCCATATGCTGAACTGGGGAGTGCCCTCAGTTCAGTTCTCACTGGGGTGAGACCCTGGCCCAGTTCCTGCCCTGTGCAGCCCCAAGCCCACCTGTGAAATGAAACTATGTGGAAAAACCAATGATGTGCAACCATGGAGACTGTTCGGGGCCCTCCCCCTTCTCTCGATCTCTGTCTCTGTATCTCTCTCTCTGTCAAAAACAATAAAAATAAATCTTAAAAAAAAAAAAAATCTCCAAATTGCGAATCCTTGACATAAATGTTTTTAATACTCAGTAAGCCTCTCTAACTCAGACTACTTTGGATTCAAAGGTTGGTACCACTATGTAAATACGAAACTATTTTATTGTATCATTTAATGTACCAAGTACATGCAATACAAATCCCTTAGAGGAAATGCTTTAATATTGAAGAACAACTTGTGATTAGCATATCAATAGGAATAAACAGTGTTTTTTAAAGATACTTGAGGGTTCTTAAGGACAGAGGTTTTGCAACAAACTTCTTCAACTTCTGATGATACTCTTATAGTACTTGATAAATTCTTTCTTCTAACAGTTTCATAGGTCAAGTTCAGCCCAGGTCTCCTCGTGGAAAATTAATAAGGTTTTAATGTACTCAGAAATACAGAAGTGGTGTCAAGTTTACTTGACTGACCCAAGCCAAAGAACATTCTAGAAAAGCAACATATTTTGGCCCTGTTTCTACCTTTAAGTCACCTATGGGATATTTTAAAGAGCATTTATGCCAATGCACTGTATTGGCAGAATTAGTCAGTCACTTGTAACAGCAGAATGACTCTCTTTAACCTTTTCTAAATGGTCAGAGAGGACTAAAGCATCTGAACAACGCTTAGGGAAAAGTGGCTTGCCAATGTGACTCCTCCATGCTAAAAAGGATCCTAAGAACTAGAGAGGGTTGCTCTCAGGTTAAACCAGACATTTTTAAAGTAAAGGTTATATCACTGAACACTTGAGCAGTCAGCCTCATTATGTTTTCATTTTTCCAATGCATTATACATGCTTAAATCTTTGGTGTCAAACGGTTGTAGGTGGGTTCAACTCCAGGTTCACCACTTACTGTCGGTGTGACCTAGGGCAAGTAAAACTTTCTAAGGTTCAGAGTCTTCATCAGGAGAGCAGGGATAATAAGTAGTAAGGACCTACTTTATGACACTGTGGTGCAGAGTCTTTCATATAATGGACATAAGTACTATGTACACTGCCCATGTGTTTGCATACAAGTACTGTTTCTACAGTTAGCAGAACAAGGTCAGTTCTTGAGCTTTAGAGAGCTACAAAAAATAGCCCAGGACTGCCATTCCAAGCATACATTAAATCTATGAAACTTCTGACTAGAAGAAAAGCCCCAGGATAAGAAATATAGAGGGAAAGCCAGGATGGCTCAGTGGGTTGAGCGCTCACTTTGCAGCGCCGGGGACTGAGGATCAAATCCCGGCCCTGGCCCGTGCAGAACCATGTGCTGAACTGGGGAGTTCCCCCAGTTCAGTTCTCTGTCTCTGTCTCTGTTTCTGTATTTCTCTCTCTGTCAAAAAATTAATAAAATAAATAAATAAAAACTTAAAAAAAAAAAAGATCTATACATCCCAAGCTTTAAAAAAAAAAAAAAGAAATATAGAGACTGCTCTTGAACAAATTACCAAGAGTTCTGAATGCATCTTAATCTGTAAGATCTAAGTCTAAAAAGTGTAACATTCCTTCTCAATGTGACCTTCCATACCATAGTGTCACATGAGCCATGCTTTGCCTCTAAGTCAGGTTTTAGATGCATTTCACTAGGATTACTTCATCTAAGTAAAGTTGATAGTTGTTATTTTTTACAACATTTATTCTGGAGAACTTTTTATAAATAATCCTCCACCCTCCAAATCCCTCAAAAAGTATGTTAGGATAAAGTGCCATTATTCTCACATGATCAGCTTTTCAGGCCACATTTATATCTTAGGGGGACACTGCACCACCAGGAAAAGAATGTCCTCAGCAGCTACCTCTTCTTATGGAGAAATCTAATTCCAGTAAAACACAGAAATCAGCACAAACACCAAATAGATACACACACCCTTGGATATCTACTCTTTTTTAAAATTACTTCTACTTTAGCTTAAAACACTGCGAAAAGATTTTCTCCTTCACATTTATTTTAGAAATAGACACAAGTCACAGAGAAGGTGGTTGACCTCACACGCCCACAAACTCACAACACCTGGGCCAGTCAGCCCCCTGAACAGTGTTCCTTGAGGCAGTCTAGAAAAATAACTTCTCAGCTTTAGCTGGGCCCTTGGAGATCTGAGAGGGCAGCTCTGAGCAGAGCTTTGTGGGCACAAGACTAAAGGTCTATGAGTTCTGTGTGTCACACCCTTCCTGAGAAGCAAGACCTTGAGTAAGACATTGAAACCTCTGGATGTTCATACTCTCAGCAAGCAAGTGGTACCATAATGCAAGGTAATCTCCAGATTTGACTATCAGAATCACAACCTAATGACCACAGACTCAAGAATGCAAAGTTGCTCCCTAGAGACTGATGTACAAAAAGGAATAAGGAGTCTTGTCAACGCTGATACGGCAGATGACAGAAGGCTGGGGTGATATAAGTGGTGACTGGGTTGTGATGGGAAACACTATTGGTACCTTCTGACTGTTGGGTATTACAAATACATGCATTTGAACAAGAACAAACACCACGGTGCATAGTATTTAGGTCCAATTTCAAGGAGCACATTTTGACCATGGTATTACTCAACTTAACCAGGTATGCGTGAATCTCCTAAGCTTCTGCTCTGGAAAACAGTATTCAAACAAAGAGCTTTTAATTTCATACATTGCTAGTTTGTTTTGGGTTTTGTTGGCAGGCTGTGTGTGTGTTTTCCAAGAGCACTGGTTTCTTGGCCACACCTTAATTGTATAACAGGTTGACTCAGACGATTAACTGGAGGCATTAGTCCTGCTTAAGCAAGTCTTGTGCTGACCAACAGATGAACTGGAGACCCAAGGAAGAGGGCATCCATAACTCCTCATTAATCATCTGTTCATGCCACCCCAACTTCCCATCTTCCTGCAGCCCATTAAAGCTGGGGTACTCCAGGGCTGGGTGATAAGCACCCCTCCTTTAAGCACTCAAGAAAGGGGGTACTCTTATGGGAAGGAGAGTGGTTTGCTGATTAGCTTCCGTGATGGGTTTCTTCAGGGAATTAAAGGTTTTGAAAGTTCTGAAGTATCTCTCAAAGTGCACAAGTGGGTACAAAATGATAGAACAAAATGTACTCAACATGTAGGTAACAAAACATTCCTCTTCTGCTGAAATCTCTGGAAGGGTTAGCTAGAGGAAATCAGAATCTTGCTAAATTTGAAACTCCTTTTAAGAGAATACACAATCAACTTCACCTCCATCCAAAGTGAAGGACACACTGTCCTGTGTTTTCACCAATTTTCACTGTTTTGACACATAAACAGAAAGTGAGAAAAAGGCAGGCAAAACTTGTCTACTGAAGTATCTGATATTCGAGGCATTGCTAGTGTTCTTGGCTCATGGGGGCTACATACCTAAAATCTGTAGGAAAAATGTAAATAGTGCGGTTCTCAATGGTAACAAGAAATTGAGTCTTTAAACAGGTATTTCCAACCTGCATTCATGACCAATTAACCAGTAAATAGTTTATATCCTAATATGATAGCCCAGACACTCTCAACTTCATTAGCCAGAAATGTTTTCCTTTCCTCCTTTGTTTCACAGTCCCTTCTCACCCTCCACCACAAACATAAAAACCTAGCCCCTACCCCACCCCACCCCCTTAGAGAGGGAAATACGAAAGCAAAAACTGAGCAATTTGCCACAATGCCACACCAGGTTATAGGTAACTGGCCTTCCCTCTGCTCAGAATAAAGTACGGATTAAGCACCTAGCAAATATTTGCATGGTCTCCAGAGAAGTAAGATTCAACCATTTGCTCACAAAAGTACACAACTGCAGCTGAGAGAATAAATCAATTCAATTCCACAAACATTTATCAAGCTCCAGTCTGACTGAAGAGTCTTTGCGGGGAGAGAAGGGGGGGAATCATGCACCTGGCTATTGGAGCTGATTTTTGAAGAAGTCTAGAAATATGCTATTCCCTCCTCTCATTTACCAAAAACACATCACAAAAAAGAAGCAACCAAACCCCTTAGTGATCAGCACAGGAGCATTTCATATTGTAAAATAAAACTTGCCCAAGGCCTGCCAGTGAGAAATAACAATTATGTTTGTTTTATTTAAAATAAATAAATAAATATATATATATATATATATATATATATATATATATATATATATAAATAATCTCCACTTATAAAACTTGCCCAAGGCCTGCCAGTGAGAAATAACAATTATGTTTGTTTTATTTAAAATAAATAAATAAATAAATATATATATATATATATATATATATATATATATATATATATATAAAATCTCCACTTATTATTAGAAAATCAGTGATTAATTACCTAGCCATCAACCCCCTCCTTCAGGTTTTAGATGTAAAGATTAGAAGAACTTATATAATGAAACAAGTTATGACATCACGGCTTTATATTATAAATTCAGACTTATCAGACATCTACCTAAAAGGAATTTTAAACATGCAATGCAAGGGCAAGGCAAAACCAATCTCTGCCAAACATTTAAAGTGATTCTGCCACCCCCTCCCCCCCCACACACCTTCCCCCCTAGATTTTCTCCTGGGAAGCTTCTGGGTGCAGCTAAGAGAACTGAAGCTACTTGATCATGGGTCAGGCTCTATCAGCTACCAGGTGACTTCAGAAAGTCATTTATAAACACTGAGACCTCAATTTCTTCATCTTCAAACCAAAGATAATCATTCCTCTTCTATCTAATTTGTGGGGTTCTTGTGAAGGTCAAATAAATTAATAAATAAGTTTTGATGTAAACTGTTATAATAATCAATATTGATGTCTTAACTGCATAGCCCCGAAGAACAGCAGAAAGAGGAAAACCTAAGAAAACCCATCTCTGTTCCCAAAAGTATGTAGTGGGAAGTTCAAGTGACCTGTGGCCCATAGAGTTTATCCACAGAGACAGTTTTAAAATTATGTGCTTTGGGGATGCCAGGATGGCTCAGTGGGTTAAGCGCTAATCTTGCAGCCTTGGGGTCCAAGGATTGAGTTCTGGTCCTAGTCCCGGCCCAGGCAGACCCATAATGCTGAACTGGGCGGGTGTGCTTCCATGTGGGAGGCTCCCAGTTCAGTTCCCACGGGGCCCTTCTACATGGGAGGCCCCCCGGTTTGGCCTCTGGCTCTCCGGGGCACACCTTCCACAAAGGAGGCCCCCAGCCCGGTTCCCACCCTATCTGGTCCTCGCCCACCTGTATGGAACAAAACCATGTCAAAAACTGATGATGTGCAACTATGGAGACTGCTCTGGGCCCTCCTCCTTCTCTCTGTCTCTCTCTTCTCTCTGTCTCTCTCTCTCTCTCTGTCAAAAACAATAAAAATAAACCTTTTAAAAAATTATTATGTCCATGAAACCAGTTTTAGAAATAAGGGGAAACATTTTTCTTTCATGTTTTTTGTTATATTGGATATGAGGTTTTTTATTTAACTCAGCAGTATTTACCTGCTGTTGGCTATTCAATATTATATTTACTGTCAGCCTCCTTGGTTAATATGCTTAAACAGTTCAAATTAAACAAAAATGACACATACTCCACTGAGACAGAGCATTTGAAACTCAGCAAATCATAGGACTGGTGTACTCTTTTACATTTTTAAGTTGATATTTTGAACTACTTACTCTGTATGAGTACTAGAGAAACAGCAAAGTAATGTTCCCAGTCACAAAGAGCTCAGAGTTGAGAGTGGAAACTGCCAGACGGATCACTACAAAACAGGGAGGCCCATGCAAGGAGACAAGGTCAGCCTGTGTCCCAGGGCAGGAGAAGGAGGCTGCAGCCTGAACCGCATGCTAAGAGTCCAAGGTGGGAGCACAAACAAACAGAACGTGCATGCTGCACGCACAAATGCTGAGCAACGTGGTGTCACGGAAGCACAAGGTGTGTGAGCCGAAGACACGGCTGGAGGGGAGGCAGAGGTTACGTGATGTGGAACCTGGGACTGGGGGACATAGAGCCTAAGTGTGAGGATGCTCTAGGGATCTGTGTCGGGAAGACAGTACCAGGGGAGCGGTGCATTGGCAAAGGGATGACTCTCCTCCATCTGGAACTTTCAGCAGTTGTATGAAATAGTGGCATTTCCTATGGGAAAAAATTATCTCCTGCTAAAAAAGAAAACAGTTAATACATTTCAAGGCAAAGAATCTCAATTGTAAAACTGTCATAAAAATAACCATAGT
>PVKE010030709.1:0-19471 GCA_004027555.1 Craseonycteris thonglongyai
CACCTCACATCATTCATGCATCGTATTATGTGCCCATCACTCAGTATCAGTTCCCCTTCCATCACCTTATACCTAGTGCCCACTCCCACCTCCCCCCACAACTGCCCCCCTCTCCTTCCCCCTATCCTGGTAACCACCAAACCATTGAGTGTGTCCATAATGCTGGTGCCCTCTCCCACCTTCCCTTCCTCTCTCCCTCCCCCCTCCTACCTCTCCCTCCGGCAATCACCAAGTTATTGAGTGTGTCCATAGGTCTCTGTGTCTTTGTTACTTTCAGTTTTATATTCCACCTATAAGTGAGGTCATATTTTTCTGGATTCCTAGATTCTTCTATTCTTTAGGCACCTGTTCCAGAAAATATTGAGCTCCTGCCATGAGATAGGCATTGTCCTAGGTGCTGAGGTTTTCATCGTAACAGTGAAAAAAAATAATGTTTCTGCTCTTAAGGAGCTTACATTCTAGAGGGTAAAGAAGGGCAATACACTTTAAGAGTAACAGTATACACATTGGGTTCAGTGATTATAAATGCTAAAAAGGAAAATTAAGAATAAGAAGATGGAGAAGGAATGCAGTGGGTTAGTTTGTGGAAGGGCTGTTTTCAATTAGGTGCCATTTGTATTAAGACTTGAATGAAGTATAAGATGTGTGAGGATCTGGGGAAAATCATGCCAGGTGAAAGGAACAAAAATGTAAGGTTCTGAGGTACAATCATATTGGAAATATGAAGGCCCAAGGAAGGCCAGTTTCCTGGAGTGCAGTAATACAGGAGAGTGGCAGGTGACCAGGTCAGAAAGGTAGCCATGAAGCTAGCTATAGGATCTTCTAAGCCATGCTGAGGATTTGCATTGTATGCTGAATGAGATGAAGAGGCACACAAGGTTTTGATCTGAAGTATAACATGAACACATCAATTTTTTTTAAGATTTATTTTTTTTGTTTTTGACAGAGAGAGAGATATTGAGACAGAGGGAAGGGGGAGGGCCCAGAACAGTGTCCATAGTTGCACATCATTCATTTTTCCACATAGTTTCATTCCACAGGTAGGCTTGGGACTGCACAGGGCAAGAACTGGGCCGGGGTCTTCACCCCAGTGAGAACTGAACTGGGGGCACTCCTCAGTTCAGCATGTGGGTCTACACGGGCCGGGGCTGGGATTCGATCCTCAGTCCCTGGGGCTGCAAAGTGAGAGCTTAACCCACTGAGCTATCCCGGCTTGCCTGACAATTTTTTTAACAGCAAAACTCACTGTGTTTTTTTTATTTTTTATTTTAAGTATTGTTTGTAGACAATATTGTATTAGTTCCAGTTGTACAGTGCAGTGACTCAACATTTGAATTCTTACAATGTGATCACCTCACTAAGCCTAATCTTTCACTATGCAAATTTTTTGAAGAATTATTTTTATTAATCAATTACAGATGATATACACTATTATATTAGTTTTTGGTGTAGCATATAGTGATTAGGCATTTATAAAATTTATGAGGGATCATCTCAATAAATCTAGTACCCATCTGACACCATGCATAATTATTATAATATTATTAACTGTATTTCTTATGTTACTAATTTGTATTTCTTAATCCTTTCCCCTTTCTCACCCATCATTTCATCCACCCTCCCTTCTGGCAACCATCAAAGTGTGCTTTGTCTTTGAGTTTCTTTCTGTTTTGTTTGTTCCTTTATTTTGTATTTTAGATTCCACATATAAGTGAAATCATTCAGTGTTTGTCTTTCTCTGACTTATTTCACTTAGCATAGTACACTCTTGGTACATATAAACTGTTGCAAATGGCAAGATTTTGTTGTGTGTGTGTGTGTGTGTGTGTGTGTGTGCGTGTGCGTGACACCTTTTTTTTTATCCATTCATCTATAGATGGATACCTAGGTTGCTTCCATATCTTGTCTATTGTAAATAATGCAGCAGTGAGCATAGAGGTGCTTTACATTATATCTTTTTAAATTAGTGCTAAACAAATGACTCTGGCTGCTCTGTGGGAAATAGACTGTAGGGTTACAGGCCGGAAGCAGGAGAGCAGTTAAGATGCTATTAAAATAGACTGGGCAATCCTGGTGGTGTCTTGGACTAAGATGGTAGCAGCTGAGGTGCCTAGATACTTTAAAGGTAGGGTTGACAGGATTTCTTAGTAGATTAGATGTGTGATAGGAGAAACAGGGGAGATTTAATATAGGTGACCATTTTCTATGTGTGACTGGCAGAGTGCCTTCTTATTCCTAGCTTCTGTAATATTTTCATAGATGTTTAAGACTACTTACCATTTTACTTCTAATGTTACCAGTAATAATTGAGTTTTGGGAAAACCCAGGGGCTAACAGATACCCATGCACACAGTCACCCTGTGTTAAAGCTTGTATACTTATCTTGTCCCTGTACTAGCACACTTCTGCCTACACTCTGTCACCTCTATTTTTTGTTTTCCACACAGTAAAGAGCACAATGTCTTTCCCATGTATAGCTGCAATAAATATTTCATGAATGAGTGAATTAATTTTAATACCCATATATTACCATTTTTTTCCAAAAGAGTTGCTGGATGATCTGCCCTATACCAAACATGATTTTCCTTCTGAAGTGAAGATAACCTAATTAACACTTTTATTTGGCATGAGTGTGTGTGCATGCATGTGTGCATATGTATGTGTGTGGGTTAAATAAAAGAGATGACTGATTAAAAAGCAATCAAGAGGCAGTTGCATATGTTATTTTGTGGGGTAGGGGTGGGGGACTTCTTAATTCTTTGCTGTTTCTTATTTTAATTTTAAAATGTAACTGGCGTAGCTGGGTTGACCAATTCTCTCCTGAAAGCAAGGAGTAGTCTGTTTTACACAAATTACTGTGACAGGCCCCCACATATGGTGAGAATTAAGAGGCCTTCAGGCCCAGAGTGGCTACAGTATTGGAGGTAGCATTTGAATGCAATATTTACTCATAAATGACATCTGTGAACATTGTCTTTTTATTATTATTATTTTTGCATCATTGACTGCATTTTTGAGATATCTAATTATGAGAAAGATAAGTATTCTTCCATGGTCTCTGGGCAACATTACCCCAGAAGAGCAAAAATATATTCTGTACAAAACAGTGTTTATACAGAAATGCTTAAAAATTCTCCATTTGTCATTATTATTATTATTATTTGTATTTTTCTTTCTTGCTCCCACTGTAAGTACCACAGGATTCAACGAGTCTGAACTGACTATACAAGAATTTAAGTAAAAACTGGGAGGGGTAGAAATGAGGACACTATTTGCATTCCTGGAAGGCAGAATTTGGGTTTATTATAATCTTTCAGGGTATTAATACAAGATAGCCTATTTTCCAAACACTGTTTATAGTGAGCTTTTTGTCTTTAATTTTTAAATTGTTATGAGCATTCTTATTTAATAGTAACCAAAGGCAAAAGTATCTGAAGGAATAGATGGAAGGACACCCATATGCCCCTTGAGTCCCCAGGCCTCACTCAGGTGACTTCGGTACTTTGTATTCTAGGCTCTTAATTTGTTTTGTTTCACCAGTACAACTGCTCTGATTAGGTGTGTTGTTGTTGTTCTATGGAGATAAGTGATAAAAGTAAAAGGGGTATTTGTCTTTGCTGCTTCCTCACATTTCATGTGTGTGCCTATGGGGGGTAAGGAGACAGTGATCGTACAGGCCTCATTTTGTTTTTATTTGTTTTTGTTTAAATGAGGTCAAAGAAATTTCCAGCAATAAACCTTTTAGTAATCTGAAAGTAATTTTTTTAAGATTTATTTTATTGTTTCTGACAGAGAGAGAAAAACAGAGGCAGAGAGAGACAAAGAGAAGGGGGAGGGCCCAGAGCAGTCTCCATAGTTGCACATCATCAGTTTTCAACATGGTTTCATTCCACACAGGTGGGCAGGGGGGCTGCACAGGGAGGGAACTGAACTGAGGGCCCCATGCATGGGAGGCATATCCCAGTTCAGCATATGGGTCCACACAAGTCAGGGCTGGGATTTGATCCCCAGTCCCCAGGGCTGCAAAGCAAGCATTCAAGCTGCTGAGCCATCCTGACTTCTCCTTGTTTCTATTTGTTGCAGCCGATTGGCTCCCTAACTCGAGGAGCTACCTGTGCCCATCCCCCACCCCCATGCCTTTGAAGGTTTGCACCTTCCCTGCTTGATAATTACTTGTTCTTCTCACAGAAAAAGTTTCTTCACTTCTCTTTACATTTACTGCTCTGACCACAATTCCTAGGGTTTGCTTCCAGAGCTGCTAATAAACAAATAGCATCTTTCTCTTCTAAATGTCTGGACCGAGGAAGAAGAACAACTGAAGGAATTGAGTTGAAATAGTATATGAATCACTCTATATTTCATCACATAAAATTTAACTGTTCAGTTCTATATCTAAGGGTAAAACTTTTTTGTTTTAATTGTTGTTGTTTTATTTTGTTTCACTTCCATTCAATACTCAGACACTCATTCACTGAGAATCCCAAACTGTCTTAAGTCCCATTTGGGACACTAATATGGATGCAACATGGTCTATCTGTTCAAGTAGAGGAAATGAAATGATATAAATAACATTTTTTAAAATGATACCTACTCTTAGAGAAGTACAACAAAAAAGAAAAACAAAAAACCCTGTGGATGTTCAAGTGAGACAAAGCTTATATCTACCAGAAGAGTTTCAGTTAGAGTTGGACAAATTCATGATAAAGAATGCTCACTTTTGGTATTTTTAGTCTGAGGGCCCCTGTAAATTTAGTCATTTTACATCATCTCTTGAATGACTGAGGGTCCTACGTCTGAAAAAACAACAACAACAAAAAAAAAAAACAACTGTAGAATAGTGTCAAAGAAAGGAAGAGATGGGGATTCCAGGATGGCTCAGTGGGTTGAGCGCTCATCTTGCTACCCTGAGGTCTGAGGATCAAATCCCTGCCCCGACCATAAAAACCCATATGCTGCCTCCAGTTCAGTTCTCACTGGAATGAACTTCTCATGCAGGAAGCTCCTGGCCAGTTCCTGCCCTGAGCATCCCCACGCCTACCTGTGGAATGAAACTATGTAGAAAACTAATGATGTGCAACTCTGGAGACTGCTCTGGGATCCTCCCCTTCTCCCTGTCTCTGTCTCTGTCTCTCTCTTTCTCTCTCAAAAACAATAAAAATAAATATTGAAAAGGTAAAAATGTTTTACCCTCATCAACATTAGTATAAATTAGTAAATATTCATAAAGTGGTTTGACGGTATGCAGCCTGAATAATTAAAGGACAAAGAATTTTCTCTGTAATACTTCCCCTTTTTAAATTAGTATCAACAATATTAATGATAATTAGACTCATGTTTTCTGTTTCTCTGAGTCTTTTGAAACATCAAGAGTGAGGCCATTGGGCAGAATTGCTTTAACCAGCTGATTTGGACCGTTCTTTCTTTCCCTGAAGCTATGGTTCTAGATTCTGTGTACCTTCTTACCCCTCCTGACATAGAGGGAAAGGACCAAGTTGCTCCTTCTCCATACAGAGGACAGGAAGTGAAAACTTAGCATGCCCCGATGAAACTGGATTGTTTTGTTATTGTTTTTGTTTTTGTTTTTTGAGCGACTGAAAAGAGGCAAATTGGAATACAGCCAAGCCCAGAATCCAACCTCTTGAGGAAAATTAGATCCTTTTTGTTGTTGTTGTTGTTGGTAATTAGTGTTTTCTTTGTCTTGCCTTCAAAGAAGATTGAGTAAGATTCGTTTTCTCCAGGATATGGCTGGTGAAATATATGCCCTGGGCCGTTGGCATCTTATTTCTGTGTAGTGTACGGAAGAACTTCACCAGTCTATCAGAGCTATGGACATGTCATAACAAACACAGCAGCTTTCTGGAATGTATTGATGTTTAGTTGACTGAATTCACCTAAAAGCTCCCCAGGCAATTCTTAAATTCCCTCATTTTGAACCAGTTATATTTGTTTAAGTGTTCATAGAGCATCTTCTGGGACACTAAAAATACAACAGTTTTATAAAAATGTAGTCGGAAACATTATAACTCGCCATTTTGGCACAGAGGAGTTCCCAACCTTGAAGTCCTAAAAATTGCTCTTTCTACTACTCTTAATCTCTTTGTTCCCAGCATCTTTCCTGTGATCACTTCGGGCAAATTTTCACTATTTTATATTTGATTTCCTTTGCATCTCTCTGCCCACTTTTTATTCATAGCAAAAATGGTTTGGTTTTCTTCCCTTTTCTCCATCCCACCTTGGATACACAGTAATGCATCTCAATTTTTTAGCATACCACACTTATAATTCAGATTAGGAAACTTTTCTTTTGTAAACCTCATTGGGTTTTGTTGACACCCTGGTGCCCATGCTGAGTTAAATTTTGTTCTGTGCTCTTAGTGAAGGTAAGGAAGGACAACTAATATCTAATGAGTACCTAATTTGCAACACTTTGGGCTAGGTGTCTTATACTATTTCTCATGTAATTGTCATGGCAACTCTGCTAAGTATGGATTACAATTCTACTTTGAAATGTGGGATCTGCAGCCAAGAGATATTAAATACCTTGCCTGAGGATAGATGACAAATCTGTGCTTTGACAAGTATCTCTGACTTCAAAGTTGATACTCTTCCCACCTCATGAAAAGTTTGTTTAGAGGACCAAGAGATGGAACATTCAGAGGTTATGACGTATTTATTACTTCAAAGTGTACAGTCCTGGAGCATGTATTTTGTCTCATCAACTAAAAGTGTATAAATGAAATATTAGAATTGTGTACTATAAGTCATAGGCAAAATTACCTTTTAGTTTTATTCTGATTCTTGTTCTTTATAATAATTACAATTATAAGGCCATGAGTAATCCAGATATAGTTTGAAGAAATTTCTGCGAACCTAGCATTAGGCTTAGTTATTTGTAGAGAATGAAGGAAGAGGATAGCCTTACCAGATGGTAGATAAAAAGATGGAATGATTGAAACAATTCAGTCACTTAAATGTTCAGAATTATGGTACTGATCACTTTTACTAGTAGAGACGATGCAATGTGTGGAGTCAGTGTGGACTCAGGTAATCTGAGAAGGCCTCACAAAAAGGGTGGGCTGGTTTGAACCAGTCCTGAGGAATGATAAGTTAGCCTGAATTTCTATATTCATTAATTGACTTCACTACCCATTCAAAAACTAGATGTAAAAAGCACAAGCAGGAAGGGAGGGAGGGGCAGGATGTGAAAGAAAGGTAGAAAGGAGAGAAAGAGACTGTGCAAACAAATTGGAGAAATAGCTTCAAGTTTCTATTTCCTGGATCATGCATGTGTGTTTGTATCTGAAAGACAACATATCAAGAAGTGGTGGTGGGGGAAGCCGGATGGCTCAGCAGGTTAAGCGCTCACCTTGCAGCCCGGGGGTCTGACTGTATCCCGGCCCTGGTCCATGCGGACCCATATGCTGAACTGCGGTGCAGCCCCCAGTTTGGCTCTCGCTGGGGCTAGCTTCTCATGTGGGGAGCCCCAGATTTGAGTGTCCAGTTCGCTGGTGCAGCCTGGTTTCCTTCCTGCGCAGCCCCCCACCCACCTGTGTGGAATGAAACCATCTCGAAAACTAGTGACGTGCAACAGTGGAGACTGCTCAGGGTCCTCCTCATTCTCTCTCTCTCTCTGTCTCTCTGTTGAAAACAATAAAATAAATCTTTAAAAAAAAAAGGGTGTGGGGGAGAGCCGGGATGGCTCAGTGTGTTAGGCGCTCACTTTGCAGCCCCGGGGACCGAGGATCGAATCCCGGCCCCAGCCCGTGCGGACCTATGTGCTGAGCTGGGGAGTGCCCCCAGTTCAATTCTCACTGGGGCGAGACCCCGGCCCAGTTCCTGCCCTGCGCAGCCCTGCCCACCTGTGGAATGAAACTATGTGGAAAAACCGATGATGTGCAACTATGGAGACTGTTCTGGGCCCTCCCCCTTCTCTCTGTCTCTGTCTCTGTATTTCTCACTCTGTCAAAAACAACAAATAAATTAAAAAAGAAAAAAAGAAAAAAAAAGGCCTGGTGGTGGTAAAATGTGCTAAGTTTAGAAGCCAGTATACCATCAATCTAGTTTTAGTTCCACCATTGAGTTATTGTCTAGCCTTGGGCAAGTCATATAATCTCCCAAGCCCCGTGTTCTTCTGGTTGTGGGGATTGGACTGTATGATCATAAAGATCTATTTAAACTCTAGTGTTTACTGATTTTAAAATTCTTAGTGTGCTGTAATTGCCTACTGCATTGCATGAGTATGTACTGACTACTTTCATGTGAATCTTTCTCCTCAAAAATGCTGAAGCCTGACCTTGTTATAGAAAACACTCTGCAATCATGTATTCAGAATTCTTAATTTTCAGTTTTCTTTCTTGTATTTGAACATTCCTGATGCTGTGTTCCCCTCTTTTACATTGGAAGCCAGTTTCAAGTTCCGATGATTAAAACTCCCTTTCCTATTAAAGAGAAAGTACTAGGACTAAAAGATTTATCATCTTATATTCAGTATTCATTTTGAAATAATCTAGAAAAAAATATGTTTTTAAGAGGAAAGCATTTGAAATGGAAACATGTTGGGGAGAAAATAGATAGCAATTACTTTCATATTTTGTCTGTTCATGGGATTATCTAGATAGTGCCCTGCCTTATAGTTCTTGAAAGGATGAACCAAATTGTTGAAACAGCTATACTTTATCCCCAGAATAGGTTGTAATGACTCTTTGGTGGTTTCAGTGCCTACTCTGTGTATCCTAGGTGATGAAAGATAGTTACAGAACAGGTCATTATCACTGAGGTTGATGAGTTCAGGGTTGAACTTCAGAAGAGGATTTAATGCCTCTCAAAAAAAAACAAACAAACAACAACAACAACAAAACCCTGGAATTTTTAACTCTGTCCAGAGGTTCTGTTGTAAAGGACTTAAGCAACGACATTCATAACAAAAGTTTTTCCTCTATTCTTTTTTTTAATAAATATATATTTTTATTTTTTTATTTTTGACAGAGAGAGAGAGAGAGAGAAAGAGAGAGAGAGAGAGATACAGAGACAGAGAGAGAACTGAACTGGGCGAGCTCCCAGTTCAGCATATGGTTCCACACGGACTGGGACCGGAATTCGATCCTCAGTCCGGCACTGCAAAGTGAGTGCCTAACCCATTGAGCCATCCCGGCTTCCCCTTTCCTCTATTCTTTACCAGTCTTTATCTTTGTGATTGACAAAGGAAAAAAATATATGTACATTCTGTTTCAAACAAGTTGTGATGGTAACATTTACATCAACACCTAATGTCCCTTCTGAATCAGATTATGAAGGCCTCTTTCTTGCATTTAAGATGAATGTTGCCTCATAGAAAGATACTTACACAGAAGGCAGGAAAGTGTCATGAAGGCAGACAGACTAAGGTGACTTCACCTATATCTACCTCCTGGTATTCAGGCTTTTGTGGATGGAACTCCTCTTGAGTGTGGGCAGGAGCTATGAGTTGCTTCTAACCAACAGAATAGAGCAAAGGTGATGAGATGTACATGGTTCTTGTACATACTGATGTTACATAAGGTTGTCACAGCAAAGGTGATGATATGTACATGGTTACTATACATACTTATGTTATATAAGATCATCACGGCTAAGGTGATGAGATGTACATGATTTCTATACACACTTATGTTATGTAAGATCGTCACGGCTAAGGTGATGAGATGTACATACATGATTTCTATACACACTTATGTTACGTAAGATCATCACAGCAAAGGTGATGAGATGTACATGGTCACTGTACACACTTATGTTACATAAGATTGTCACAGCAAAGATGATAAGTTGTACATGGTTACTTGTACATACTTATGTTACATAAGCTCATCACATCATCCTGAGAGCAGATTCTCTCCCTTGGTGGCTTTGAAAAAACATGCTATTATCTTGTGATCTGCCATATGGAGATAGCCATGTAGCTAGAAGCTCAGGGCAGTCAGTAGCGAGAGAGAAACTGAAGCCTTCAGTCCAGCAGCCTTCAGAAACAGTGTTGCTAACAACCATGTAAACACAAAAGCACACCCTTCCCCAGTCCAGCCTAATGGTGAGACCATGACCCAGGCTAATCCCCTGCTTGCAGCCTGTGTGGCCCTACACAGGGGTCCAGCTAAGCAATGACTGTACTCATGGCCCACAGCAGCTGAGAGATAATCAATGAATGTTGTTTCACTCCACAAAGTTTTCATTGTTATGCAGCAATAGATAGATAGTTAATACCACTTTCTTCAACTTTTATTCTCTACACCAGAGTTACTAAGTAATTGTGGCTTGTTACCCCATCCTCAGAATTTTTAAGGGTACTTTGAAAGTTGATTTATCTCTGATTTTGCATACATCATAAATGTGCCCCTCAGTTACTGGTATCTCTGAGTGAAAAGCCCCTTGACTCTACTTTATAAGGAAAGTGGGTAAGGTTGAAAATCATTGATAAATACTTGTCGAATCCAGTTGAATTCTATGAGGATGTGTTTCTTTTAACTCTTCCTGTAGCTTTGTCATAGATGGTATGTATATCAGAGCTTTTGCTGGGGAATGGGGTGGAGAGATCATCTTTCAGGTTTCTGTCACTTGCATATGAGTGAATTAAAGTTAAAAATCACATTAAGAGGAACCTTACAATAAAGCAGCCATTTTGTAAGGTTAATCTTCAGCCTGAAGATTGTTACAGAAGTAGAGCAGGCACCCAAACTGGCCTTATTAAGGTAGTGAATATGTGTCTATGTAATACAATGAGCAATCAGAGCACACACTAGGGACTTTAAAATCACTAAATGCTAGTCATGTCTGTATGAGGGCAGCCTCCTTCACCTAGGTGACCCTGGCATAGTTTGCTATTAATATTAATAGAAGACAGGGGCTTGACCATTTGGAAATGACAGAAGATCCTGGTATTCTGAAACAAGTTGTACCCCTGGAATGATCTAAACATGTCCCCCATGTTGTCATGCCATTTCTGTGAAACCCTCAACTATGCTCTCTAGCATTTCTTTACTCACCCAACCAACTGACTGGAAGATAAAGAGATATTTGGAAAGTTCCCTGAAACATCACAACATGTGTCTTTTTTCATAACTCTCATCAGATAGTTCTAGTTTCTGTTCCAATATTGGCAGAGCTCGTCTTTGGAACCTGTTTTCATCATGGTACTGTCTTATAGCAGGATTCTCTCCCTCAATTCTGAACGCATGCATGGAATACATGACTGAATGTGCAAATGAGGATCAGTGAATATTAGTGTAACAAACAAATCTCACCATGATGGGCATTACATTTGGTGTAGCTGTAATATATATATAGCTCAAATTAGTTTTTATAAAGGGTGTCCCAAAATTCACACAAGATTTGAATTTTGTGTCATTTGTGCGGGAAAGTGTTGCCAACGAAAAAGAAAGACTGCATGATAGCTGACAGTTCAGGGTTATTAAAAATGGAGCACTACACAAAAGAACAACATGTTTTCATTGTTGAGCAATGAAAATTTACAATATTTAATTATAAACCTGTGTTTTTTATCAAAATTACTTCTTGCATGAATTTTGGGACACCCTTTAGGTTAAGCATTTTGCTAAAACATTCCTAAAGCATTTCTGAATGGGTCACTCAAAAGAACATGGGAAAGTCTATTGGACCCTAACTTAACAAAGAAAATATTGGTTATTTTCTGGTCAGAATATGTCATATAGTTCTACCTCACTAATGGGCAGAGAACTCCTGGGGTTATGAAAAATTTCCCGAGAACACATAGCTCAGAAATGGCAGGGAAGAGATGTAAATCCTAGTCTTTTTTATTCCAAACTTTATACTCTTGCCATTACTCACATACATATATGTTTAGCTAACATATTCCATGTACCACTATTGTCCCATATACCGTGTTAGATATGTTGAGGAATATGCAGATGAATAAGACCTGGAATGTTTCCTATAAGGAAAAGATAATTAAGTAGGCTAAATCCCGAGTCTAGTAGAAGAAAAAGCAAACGAACAACAACAAAAGCATGCACAAAAAGAAGGCCAGACTAAATGGATACAATTAGAATATGAATCTGCTGATGTAGGTAGGTAATTTGACCTTTCCAAGAACTGTCTCATGATGTGAAGAATAGAGGTTAATAATCTCTTCTTTACAAGTTGGTTGTGAAGATTGAATGAAAAGCATAGGAAGTGGTTGGCATTTAACAGCCAACCCATAGTAAGTAGTAACGTCATGAGCTTTTGTGTCTCTCTGGAAAGAGAAGCCCCTGACTAAGGGAGATGTAGTGTTGGGCCAAGGAAGGTATATGGAGTTGGCACTCAGTGGGGCTGGACTCCAGTCACAGCAGCCTTGTGACTGTGGGCCAACTACTAACTGACTAGCTGCCTCGGACTCATCGGGTGTAAGATGGTGATATTGGAAGGCCCACCTTCCGAGACAGCGAAAAAATGCCGATCATGGCACAGATATGGTTGTGAATTGTGAAATTCAATGGGAAGTTTCACTTGATATTTATTTTTACAGTCAAGGATATAATAGGAGCTACTTCCTTTAAGGTTGTGTCCTTTCACCTGTTTTTAAAATCATGGTATTTTCTTTTGCCATTACTGTGTTCACACTAGCCAAGCATATAGCACTTCAGTCTTTGTCATTCTCTTGCTTCAGTTTGCCAAGACTTTGAATAGTCTAAGTATGTATATGTGTGTGTCGGGGGGTGTTTTTAAAATATTTGGCCTCTGTAGGGAACTGGTGAATTTTCTTGTACACATGAATGTGTTACTATAGATGCTCTGTACAATCACTTTGTACTTACTTCACAAAGCTTAATCTTTCTCTGACACCAGAGACAAAATTAATAATTCAATAATAATAAACAATGTATGGCTTTGGGTATAAACCTTATTAGAATGCATTTCAAATTTCTCTAATTCCATAGAGGCCATTCTAAGCATTTGAAACCTCTTAATGGCTCAAGGTCATCATCATGATCATCTATTATTGTACTCGATGGAAATGCAGTAATTTTTCTTTGCTGTCCCCTCAGGCTGTCAGCTGCCATTTCTGCTGTCACTGTACTGCCTCTCAGAGTCTTTCCCACCATCTTTAATGTTTAGTGGTTCGACCTCTGGTATGAGAAAGAAGCAGCAAAATGGTCATTAGAATTGTTGAATAGGAGTCAATAGCACTGAATGTCTCTGCTTACTAAAAGAGCATCTATCAGAAAAAAGATTCCTTTTTTTTTTTTTTCCTGGCATTTTTAAATCATTATTTCACAAACACAGAGCTAAGTCTGCTCTCCCTTCTCCTCCTTCATCATCAACATTTCTTTCTTTTCTTTTCCAGCTTTCAGGGAAATTGAAACCTGGACTGTGACTATGTAATTTCTTACCCTCTGCTCAGATTTTGTTCTTAAATCCTAACAATTAGAGGAGTGTTTCTAAATTGAATCATTTCAGATTGTCTCAGTTCTCTGTGGCTTTAAGAACAAGCTGATCTGAAGCCACATACTGTTGGCATCTTTCACCCATTTATTTGGACTATCAAGCAAGAATGCTTACAATCTTTCAGTTAAAAGAAGACTTTTTACTTGCAGTTCACACCCTTCATAATAAGAAGGGTGTTTGAAATAAAGCCAAGAAGCATAACTTACTTCTCTAACTTCATATTACAGATGCCTGCGGTAATGGAAGAACATATTTTTACTACCCGGATCTTATCCCCAAATCAGCAGGAGAAAATGAAAATGATGCATGCAAATAGAATGGCAAATAAAAAAAGAGAAGCACTTGCTTAAATTTGTGGGAGAAGCTTTGACTTTCCTGAAAGTGTATCTTCAGGAAGTAACTAGAGCTGCAGACCCAATAGAGGAAGATGCCATTACTTAATCATTTTACTTAGAACTTATCTTTGAAGGGATCATTGTACCATTGTTACCCAAAAGAACCCTATATAATAGTGACCAAAAACTTCAACATAAGGGAAAATCTTATTATAAACCATAGATATTGTTTTGCTCTTGTTAAGACCAGAATGTGGAGGTTGCAGAGCTGAGTTTTCCAGCAGAAGGGAGGACTTAGTGTTATGTAGGAAATGGAGCTGAGAACATTAAGTAGGCCAATTCTCCACCATGGTGGAGCTGAGAGGATCCTCTGTTCTATCAAGGCAGGTTCATTTCCCTTTCATGCACTGGGAGCCACCAAGTGTCATCAGGTCATATTAGGATATACTGCTGTTGGTTACTCCTTCCTTTCTGCCTGGGACAGCCCTCCCTGTCCCCTCCCAAAAGGATCTCTGTGTAAAAGCATTTCCTTGGCATTTCCATGGCATTAGACATGCTCTTCTCTGAGAAGGGTTTTATCACGATGGACCTGGGATGACAGTCATTTCTATATTTCTGATCTTTATGCCATCTGTAAGCTTCCTGAGGACAGGGTCTGCTTTTGATTTATCTGCTTCTCTTGTGGATCTGTACCATGATGCAGTTCTCAAAGTGTAGTCTTAACCAGTGTTATGGGAGGAAAAGGGGGAGGGAGGGAAAAATTACAACTACAGAAAGCTTTTATCTAGGGCCCTAATGCAGTAATGTTCAATAATATTTTTGACCTCTATGTTATTTACTATTTACTATGTTATTTACTATTTACAATTTTTTCACATGGAGCTCCATAGCATTCATTATTATCCTGATATTATGTGCATGGGAGTATAGTGTGTATATGCATGTGTATCTTTTTAAAGTATATATGTATTGTATACTGCTTTCTCTCACACATACATGCACATACATTGCACACACACACAAATATAGCTCTGTAAGGCAAGGCATTATTGTATTCAGTTTCATCCTCAGCTCCATGAACAGTGCCTGACAAGAAAGGAAAGCTCAGTAAATATTTGCTAGATGAATGAATGAACATATCATCTCATTTGATCTTTATCATAACCTTGTGAAGTGAATACAATATCCATACTGTATACTTCTTTTTCACAGTTAGCAAAACGGAGCTGTTGAAACCTGCTCAAAGTTGCATAGCTAGTAATTGTCCAAACCAAAACTTGAACTCGGATTTTCTATTTTCATATTCTTTTCTTTCTGTCTTCTGGGAATTTTCTATATTAATATCAAAGCAAGAAATGTCACACCAGAAAAATTTGTTTCCAGATTTAAATTCGTGATACATATAAAAGAAAATGACTTTTCAATCTAATGGTAACACAGATTGTGTGTGTGTGTGTGTGTGTGTGTGTTTTAGGAGGAAAAGCCTTTCTTTTCCACCCACTTGCTTTTATTAGCATATCAGTGCATGGTGCGTGTGTGCGCACACACACACACACACACACACACACACACACACACACACACACACACTATGCAGCTCTCAGCTTGTACTTTTCCAGGCTTTCGTTAATTCCCCAGTAGGCTCTCCCTGCCCTAACCATCCCCGGTGCCTGTCAGGGCCATTGCTTGGTCAGGCTAAGGCCAAAGTGACATGCAACAGGGTTTGTTATAGTTACTTTGGCAAGTGCAAAGGACTTGAGGGAAGTGGAACAGTAGGCATTTCAGGAGCAGGACTAGGTTGGATTGTTGTTGCAAAAAGTTTATATTCCCCCTAATTGTAGCTCACGTTGGCAAGTAGAGTAAACACCCATGAAAATTACTGACTTGTACTGAATATCCAAGATGCCAATAATGACCTTGAAATTCAAATGAAGTATCATTTTTTTGTTTGTTTGTTTCTGAAACAGAAGCCGGACACCAAATGCTGTCTCTCCCTATCATTGCAGACAGATTGGGTACATACACATCAGCCAGGCAAGAGGCACCCCTTAAGGCCTTAAGACGTGGTAGGAACTGGAGACATATATGTCATACTTGGCAGAAAAATTCAGGCGTAGCAGCAATCTCTTTCTATTCTCATATCCCTCTGTTGTCTTTTATCTTAAAAGAGTATGACTATGAAGAGGGATAAGGTGCCCAGTGATACAGTCTAAGAGAAAACATTCATTTTTATCTAAAGCCCATGTGGGTAGGGATAAGTCAGCGAAAAATAACTGCACGAAGGACATCTTAAGGCACATGTTGTCACTGACTCTGTGGCAAAGGCAGTGAGTAGGCCAGGAACTTGCCAAGGCCTCTTATCACATTCATTCAGAAAAATCATAATAAGGTAAAAGGGATGCCTATCCAAACTCATAAGTCTGACTCTGCATTTGATCATGAGTGAGGCTGCCATCCTTGGAATCGAGTTTCTTCGTGGCAGCAGGACTCAATTTTTGCTCTTTGCTTTCTCATCAATGAGTCAGGAGACTCACTGGAGAACCACATGTGCTTCTCTTCCAGAATTATCACTGTGGAAGTGCATGTGTCCTGTAAGCTTCCTGGATTCACCCAGTGAAACACTCCTCTACTGTGATTTCACCTCCTGTATATGGCTTGCAGAGATGGGCTGTTGGGGTTTCCCATCAGTCCATGACTCGAAGATTCTATTTCCACATTTTGACTGCCAGTTCTATATTTGGTCAAAATCCTGCTAGTTGCCTGGTTTCCTAGCGAAACAGTTTGTAGAAGCTGCTGCTTTTGGTCCATCTGCCTCGCCCGTCTGGGTTTTTGATTGTACGCCCTGATTATTTCCTAATCTGACAGAAAGGGAAAAAGCCCCAAATGAGGGAAAGCCCCTTAAAATTTGTTAAAAATACGTTTATGGAAATGAATGGTCAGTTAGGAAATTGCATTTGTGTGTGAGTTATGTTTGTATGTTTGTAGTTGTCTACATGTTTAGCCTGCTATAACAGGAATGCCAGTGTAAGTGAACAGTAGGAGAGTCAAACAATCATGTTCTATAGATGCAAAGACATTACACATAAAATACAAAGATAGACACAATTACACAGTGATATTCCAGCGAAAACCTTCTGGTCAAAAGAATCATCTATGACGTACTTAATGAAACACTAGACTTGAAGTCAGACATCTGAGTTGTTGTGACATTTCAATCCCAACCTGGATCTCATCAACAAGAGCGCCTCATTTTATTATTGTAATTGGGATCCCTTGTATGGAAGATTCTGCACAGCTAACTGTGTTTATTAATTAAATATACATTATTTTAATTTTTTTTACTCCAAGGCAAATACACACAAACCAATTAGAACTGTGTAGTGACATAACCATTGTCACTGTACTGAGTTGATGATCTAGCAATAAACAGTCTAATTCCAATACATGCTTGTATACTTTTAGCCTTACGAAAATGTGAAATCTACCCCTGAAGCTCTGTTAAACAGGTGTTACGGACACACTAGGCAATTTCTAAAATCTTCTCTGGGTCCTCACTTGAGCTTTTTGGTGGGGAGAGAAGCTGGCAGAGAAGAAGTAAAAAGTATGCTTTCCTACATTATGAAACACGTTTACCTCGCCCTTGAAGTTATGTCAGTGAATCTAAGGTCTCCTAGGTTCTTGCATATGCCTAGGATTTTCCTGTGTTCCAGAAGTCACAGGTGAGCCAGGTACTTCACTGTGACTCACGGATAAGGGCTGTTGAGAGGAGTAGCTGTCCAGGTCTCACTTCTGGACATGGTCACACAACTAGTGTTGGAAATGGAGCCCTCAGCAGACCGAATCTGTTGCTCCATTACATTACGTTTCAAGATGCCATTACCAGAAATTTTTATTAACTACATATTTTATTCCCTGAGGCATGTTAATACGAGAACCACAGTATACAACAGTGCAAGGAAAACACAGTTTTCTTTTGACTAGTTCTCTCTGTGTTATTGGGGACATGATATGGCAAGCTGGTCCATCCTGCAGCCCGTGGGCCACATGCATCCCAGGACATCTTTGAATGTGGCCCAACACAGATTCATAAACTTTCTTAAAACATTGTGAGAATTTTTTGCAAATTTTTAAAGCTTATCAGCCATCATTAGTGTTAGTGTATTTTATGTATGGCCTAAGACAATTTTTCTTCTTCCAGTGTAGCCCAGCAAAGCCAAAATGTTAGACACCCCTGTGCTATATATAGGGTAGCAAAGGTGCTCAAACTTAGCCAGAACCTCTTTATTTGGTCCTCAATTTGCAGAATCATAGGAATATGATATTACTATTCATTAATTCAGCACAATTCAATGAACATTCACTGTTTGCCTTCTGTGGGTCAGATGTTAGGCCCACACCATGGAAAGTACAGAGACCATTAATGAGACAAACACTTAAGAGTCCCCATAATGTTCTAAAAGCCTGTAACTAAACTACTGGCTAGACAGTAATTGGTGCCTCAGAAGAGGTACTTATTTATTTTTTGAGTACTTATATTGCACTTATTATTTGTCAAGCACTGTTCCATGCACTTTGTTAACCCGTGTCATCTTCAAAAGAGCCCTTGGAAATGTGGGCACTATGATTATCTCCATTTAGCACTGAGGAAGCTGAGGCAGAGAGAGGGGAAGTAATCTGCCCAAGATCATGTAGCCCCTAGCAGTGGGTCCAGACAGTGGGCTCTAGTGTGTGTGCTCTTAATCATTGTGCTCTGAGGGGCCAGAGGAGGAAGAAAATGCTATAGGCTCCGTGGGTCAAGGAACGAGGCATCTGCACTAGCATTTGCACTGACCCTACAGAGGATGTAGGGTCAAGAATATCTGGACAGGGAAACTGGGATGGTTCAGTGGGTTAGGCGGTCACTTTGCAGCCCCGGGGACCAAGGATCGAATCCCGGCCCTGGCCCGTGCGGACCCATATGCTAAACTGGGGAGTGCCCCCAGTTCAGTTCTCACTGGGGCGAGACCCCGGCCCAGTTCCTGCCCTGTGCAGCCCCGTCCACCTGTGGAATGAAACTATGTGGAAAAACCAATGATGTGCAATTATGGAGACTGTTCTGGGCCTTCCCCCTTCTCTCTGTCTCTGAGTCTGTATCTCTCTCTCTCTGTCTGTCAAGAACAATAAATAAATCTTAAAAAAAAGAATGTCTGGAATTTGGCATCAGAACAGTGGACATAATAGCAGCAGTGGCCTGGAAGTGGAAAATGGCCTGGGTGGTTGTGTCGAACGTATAGGAAGTGGACTGATCTCAAATAGGAAGTATAGCTAAGCGGCAGCTAAGATTGAAAACAAAGCTGAGTGCCAGAAGATGAGCAGCTTGGAAAATCAAATGAAAGTCCATCCACCTCATCTAGTTGTCTATCTGGGACCATTAGGCAGTTATTGTCCTGAGGCCAGCATGGCAAGGAGAGCATGCCTTGTGTCCATGGTAGCCCTCCACTTCAAGTCAAGAGGCTAACTACTAAAACGTGCTATCCTGAGAGGGAACATCCACAGATACGGAAACCCCGTTAAGCAAGCTGGACCGTGTCCCTGAGAACTAGTCAACTCTTTGTTGGTGAAGGAAGCTTCCCAAGTTCAACCCATTTGCTTTCGTACAACTTTGTATCCCACTGGAACCAAGGAATTCTGAGTTGTATGCATTTGTCTTGATCCCTTGG
>PVKE010030710.1:0-19467 GCA_004027555.1 Craseonycteris thonglongyai
AAAAAAAAAAAAAAAAAGAAGTACTGTCAGGGCCCTGCACTCTCTGTCCCCACTGCTGCTCTTTGATTTGGGCATCGTAGGCTGGAGTGGAATGTAATTATGTATCAGTCAGCCATGAAACCACATCCACAGCTCTAAGCCTGCTGACCCACATTCAGAACACAGACCCCTAGTGCTTTCAGCCTCTTTCTCATTTATCTAGTCATGGCACACATTTCCAGCTTCAGTGAAACTTTGGCTATGGGACCTATGGCAGAGAGCCTTCAGGCTCTGCAGTCAAGACTGTTCCACATTCTTAGACACTGAGAGGGTGAAAAGCTTACATTTCTTTAGTGATCTTGAAATGTTGACCACACCTCTAGGTGACAGTGGGGAGAATAAACTTAGGTTAGCTTGGTTTTCACCTGTTTCTACACTCCACATAAGCTTTCTAATCTTTCATCTGAATATGCAGTACACATTCTCACTCTTTATGATCCTGGCAGTAGATTGGCACTCAGTCATTGCTCTTTGGAGCAATATGCATTCCTCCTCTTTGGAGCACATTCTGAAAACACTTCACAGCTGGGAACTTTTCCCAGATCTTGATCTCAGCATGTGGTGCTCTATGTGCCACAGGTTGAACATGGGAATGACACATCTGTTTGACTGAGTTCTCTTGAGAGAAAGAGCTGTTAGTATTAGTGGAATGAGGAATGACATTGACACAGATTTCAAAGATTGTAAGAGATTTTCCTCTGATATGGGGCTTGGGTTTTCTATATATATTACAAACCAGGAATCAGAAGGGATGTGCCTTCACTGCTTTCCACATTTGTGCTACATTAATAGGAAATCTGACAAGCATGGGTGTGCATCTCTAATAGAGGTGTAATAAAAGCCCTGATGTCTGATCAATTACCTGTTTACCTTCCTAACTACCTTTGTTTTGGCCACCAGGAAGAAGCTGATTTAGGGCATCACCCCCAGAACTCAGTCTTAAGACCGCACTTAAATTTCCATATTGCATTTTTAAAAAGCTGTATCATCAGTTCATTTCTCTCTTCATTCAGTGAGAATAACCACACCTGGTGGGGTTGTTTTGGCATGAGTTAAGATGGTCAGGATGAGTATTCTGCAAAATGTCAAATAGGATGTTAATATAGGCGTGTATAGTTCCCGTAAGACTCTCTGCTTTTTCTTTCTGCAGCTAAGAAAACAGCAGAGGAAAAACAACCTCCTGGCTCCTGCAGGTGGTAAGAAGAACAAGAAGACTATAGAAGGCAATGACCCTGACAGAGCCATTTCTGAGAATTCTCGCTCACATGAGGATGTGGTTCTTGGTTGAATATGCTTCTAATGATGCAAGTGCTGAGGGGAAGTAGAGGGAAGTGGCTAAGATTTTGGAAGAGGTGTCAGAGATGGGATGAGAATTCTGTGTTTGAATCCAAGTTACCAAAAGAGACCTTGGGATGGCCAGGATTCATGACTGGGGAAGCACTGACCTCCCTCAAATACTCCCAACCAGAGAGCTTGGAACTCTGACCTAACATGTTAGTCAGTGGTAAAAGTAAGTAAGGCATCATCAGCAGGTTCCAGCTTAGACAGGAAACATGCAAAGAACTTGACCAAGCCCCACATGTCCCTATCTTTGTAGAACTAGATGTAACAAAATCAGAAATTAGGTGATTTCAGAGACCAGGAAAAAGAGAGAGATGCAGCAATTTACTTCTAGACTTAGATTGACTGAACAGGACTTCTGTCCTCAGGACTCTTTCTCCATCCAACCACAGTTTGTCACCCATTGTCCTCATTTCTTTGCTCACTGCCCTGTTGGCCTTAGCTTTCTAGAGCCAGAGGCTTGGACTAAGGGCCACAGCTGTGCTTGGAGAAGGTGTGTGGGGCTTTGGTGAAGCAGGTTGGCTCAGGTGGAGACTAGAAAGCAGTGTCTCCATGGCTTTTTGTCCCCAAACCCAGGATTGTTCTTCAGAAAGCTGAGAGTCCAAGGAGGAGCACCTCAGCTCTAGCTTATTGGGTGATTTCTTGGCAGGTATTTAGTATTGGATCTAGAAAGTTGGGGTAGGGTATCTTTTGACTGGCAGAACTTGGAAATGGCTTTTAGTTGGGCACTTTTATTCCAACAAAAGGTCAGAATTGAGTATACACAGTCTGTGGTTGGGAGAAAAGGGAAAGAAGAAGAATGAGGAAACAAATGAAGGTGTTGTGTTACCACATTTCTACTTTCATCCCTGAAACCGTGTGCTCAACACAGGATCATGGGGAGGGTATACCTGAGGCACAGAAATGCTTTCTGTAAGAACAGCACCTTCAATCTCCCAGACTTGACACACTTGATTTCCACCTATTGTGACTGCCACAAGTCATAACGAGTCCTATTTTCTTTCTGAAGGCTAGGGAGAACAAGGCCACATGTGTTTATAATGAAAGTCATGCTGTCCTACTCTGATCTCTGGTCAGCCAGGCTACAGATGGCCCAAACCATGGGAACGCCATAGCCACACCTCAGAGTGGCTCTCAGCTTGTGTACTTGTCACTCTGACTGGAGCAATATGTGTCCTTTCTTCTCTGCACCTGGGTACCCATGGATGTGACATGCCATCTTCCTTACATAGCCCCCTAACCCACTGTTCTGTTATGTGACAGATGCCCAAATCCACACAATTCCTGCAGCTGCATCTGCTGGGGAGCCCATGTCACCTGCTGGTGTCCCTTCCTCCAGTGACTGTGAAAACAGCTGTATGCCTCTTTCCCCTCGGTCCACACACCAACTATCAGATTCTCAGAGTGCAATTCAGTCTGTCCTGGCCAGTAAATTTATCTTATTGCTTCCTCTCTTCTCATCCCATTCAACCACAAGTGGACGGCAATCTTAATGCCATTCCTGTGATGTGTGTGTCTAATACAAGGTCTACTACCCATATAAGAAGTTAGGGGGGTAGTCCAGTCACTCCCTTTGGAGGACAAGCACTCGTCTCTAGCCATGCTCATTGTAACCATCAAAAATGCATTCAGTAAAGGAAAGCTAAATGCATGCCTTATTCATATGTAAGACTACTATGCAACCGATACAATAATTAAATATACCTTCTATTCAGCAAAGTAAAATAAGTTGCAAAACCACCATCAATAGAGCCCAAGACAACACCAATCTAATGTGCATTAGCATCTTTGCATATACAGAGAAAGGGTCTGGCTTGTTTGTACTGGGGCTGCAGGACAGTTAAGGAGGACTTTGAAAATTTATTTCTTGAATAGTTTGCAGTGAACATTAGGTAAGTTTTAATGCTATGGTTTTGATACTAGTTATAGGAGAATAGAGATCTTTATTGACCCTGAGTTGTATGTTGATCAGGACTGAAATCCATTTAGACTATGAGCATTATACTGAAAATCCTTGTTCCCCCAAGTTCTACCCTCGTCCTTCATCATCATATGGTTTTCTGAGCCCCTGATGGGAAAAATCTGCAAACTCTGTCTCTACTCACTTTCTTTCCTGGCCCACAGGTACACCTAAAATATGGCAACGTTCACCTCAAACACTCAGTCAAGCTCAAGTTGGTGGAGAAGGCCCCCACATGGCCACTGTGGGGCAGAGTGTGCCTCTAATAACTGCCCAAATCATCCACGTTTCCATGAAATCATTCAGATTAGCGGTCTTCTTCAGTATTATGGTGCTGCGTGGGCTGAGTCACGAGCTGCTGAGTCCTGAGTGTACTTCTGGTTGCAGAACCGAGTCAACCAAGCCATGGAGGAGAATGTGCAGCTACAACATTGCATACAGGAGCTGAAACATCTAGTCAGCAAGCTCTCAGGAGATAGCAGCATCACACGTGCAGTGGAAGACAAGGGAAGGGGAGCAGTGTGGTGGATGGTGTGTTACGACAGCTGAGCCCTATTCACATTTTTTTTTCCTCTCAAGACAATACAGGGCATACCTCCTGAAAGCTGGGATGAGGAAGTGGTCCTGAGAGCAGCAGTCCTTTAGCCTCCTGGCTCAAGATATAGCAAAAATGAAGGTAGATGCCTTGACGATCTCCACAAGTGGGGATGGGCGCAGGGGTGTGGGTGCTTAGTTCCTCTCCCTTAGCTCCAGGTGAAGCTCTGGAAGCTGGAGGATCTTGTGTTACCACTGGTGGATAAAATGGACATGAATGGATAGTTCCTGGGAACTTTCCAGAACCTTGCTCTTATGCCTATCATAGCTTCCTCTGACCCTCATGGGACTGGCACTGCAGATAGATCTATTGGTGAGTAGAGCTCTCTAGCCAGGCAGGTAGTTAGCTTACAAGGGATGGGGCTGTCATGTGGCTCAGAGACCTTCCTTCTTTTCTCTCAAGTTCCTGTGGAGGTGCGCCTGGCTCACGGCATACACCCCGGCCAGGAAGAGACCCTGCCAGGCCTTGACACCCCAGAGGGCCCCACTGCTCAGAAGACCATGCAAATGCATCAAGAAGAGACCCCACAGGAGCTCTCAGATGCAGGCACCAAACCGTGCATGTCCTTCTTTTACATGAGACATGACATTATTATTAAAAATAACTGATGGACTGACCACAGATAAAGCCTACACTACCCCTTCCACTCTTTTTACCCCCCCCCCCATTGTTGTTACTAAGTCCTTGTCCCAATTCCTATTTACACCTTAATCTCTAGTTAGGTCTCCTAAGTATGACACCCCACCCTCCGCCTCACTTACCCTATCCCACCTTGTATTACTTTTATTGTTTGGATATATTGTAAGTAAAATTTGTGATATGTTATTATAAAGCCTGAAGATCTCATTGTCTCTCTCTTTCTTCATCTCTCTTTCTCTTTAACGTCAGCCACCAATTCACCTCCAGAAATAAAATGGGTTGCTTTTCTTGCTTTCCTTACTAGGACCTCCAAAATTTTCATCTCTAAGTGGCAGAGGTGTATGCCTATTCAGCAGTAGGGCCTGTCTTGTTGGAAGATTTAGCTTGGTGCTTCCTCTGGGAGGCTGCGGGTGTATTTGGGCACAGCCTTCTAGTGCTGGTTTTGACAGTGCATGGTGCCAGCACTTTCTGTTATCTGGATTAGGAAACAAGTCCCCAAATCTAGATAGAACCCTGGAAAAAATGTGGAAAAAAAATGTGGAAATTCTGTGTGGAGCAACATCTTAATGGGGTTGTGTAGGTGGTGGCACAGTACAGTCCTGCATTTCTCTGCATTCAGCCCTAAACAGAGAAAAGAGGTGCTCACATGGTAATGGGCTTCAACTGGATGCACGTTAGCCTGGGTGAAGGTGGGGCAGCACTCAGGTGTTCAGGGAAAACTGACTCAGGGACACAATGGGGCCTCTAAGGTGACAGAACATTTCCCCAGCCCTTTGCAGGATGAGCTGACCTGCTGGTCAACCCTGCTTTTTCTCCTGCCCAGACTACAGAAAGCATTACCTCATTAGGAAATTCTTTAAAAATACACCAGGATTGGTTTCCACGTGGCGTTCCCTTTAGCACGGACATGCTAATGTGGTATTTTCTTACCTAGGAAAAAGAAAACTCACCACTATAAATCTGCACTGTGTGGGGAAGCGGGGATGGCTCAGTGGGTTAAGCGCTCACTTGGCAGTGCCCGGAACCGGGGATCGAGTCCTGGCCCCAGCCCGTGCGGAACCATGTGCTGAGCTGTGAGCTCCCCCAGTTCATTTCTCTCTGTCTCTGTATCTCTGTCTCTCTCTCATTCAAAATAAACTTAAAAAATACTAAATCCACACTGTGAAGGGTCACAATCTCACTATCAGCAAATAACGCACCTTCAAGACAGACACTTAGACTATTCTCAGACTATGAACAAGCAGTAGAAAACTTGCCATTTGTCTGGATAACAGGGTTTTATTGAAAGCCTTGTTTCTCTCCATTGAGCCCTGATCACAAGAAACCCGTCAGCTGAGTTTGATTATTTCTTAAATTTAGGCTGAGTGCCTGTGACAAATGTGTGCATGGAAACTTCTAGGTATGGATAGTAGCATGACTGTTTATACCTGTATCTGTCCAAAATGTGCACGAGAGCCTCGGTATGTTTGAACATGAGTTTGTTTCTGTGGGAATCTAATTCATGATGAAGAGTGAGGGCACATCCGTCCATAACTGGAGAATCAGCACAATGAAAACAGCGAGAGCACCGTTGAGGCAGCTGTGTTGAAAATTTGACCCTTGCCCTGAAAGTTGAAGTCCTGCTTATTAACGTTTTTCTTCCTGAGCAGGTAATTGACAGGGTAGAAACTGAAACTCACTTTACCTACCTGCCTCCTGGACCTGATGAGCTTTCCCTCCCTCAGTGTCCTGAAGTTATTCTCCTGTGAACAATTCCAGTTCTGTGGCCCAGGGCAGCAGGAGCCCCCACTTGTGTGCTCTGGAAATGCAGAGCTAGTTGAACCATATTGGCTCACCAAAAGCTACATCACTGGCACATGTGTAAAACCAGATTTTTGTTTGTTTGTTTGGTATGCAGTAGTTCTTTATTAATAACAGCTTCTGTGCATCTGGTAATGATATGCTCTCATTTTGCTTCTTTCCTCTGCCTCTCTTAAGGGCCCTTTTAGCTTTATCTCCTAATCACGTTTGATGTGATCTCATTACCTGATTTATTGTATTTCTATTTCTTTATAATTGATGCTTTCAATCCCAAGATTCTCTTTCTTCAGATTCTTCATCTCCCCACCAGGCCATTTCACTTTGATCCAATTGTGCGATATTGCCAAATTACAGTTTTGTGCTGTTTGTGTTTTCCACGGTTCACCACCACCCTTTACTACCAACCCCCACAGCCTGGTTGCAAACATGAGCCACTTTTAGAATAACAAGTCATTGGTGTTGAGTAAAAGGAAGCTTCACTCAGGTAGTGAGACAGGTCAAAACCCTGTCTGTTTGAACAGAGGGCTTGGTCCAGCTCTTTGAGATCAAGTCTGGGACTTTAACTTCAGACATCCAGAAGTTTCCTTACCTTCAGGAGCCCCAGAACTAATCACTCATTCTCTCGTTTTTAATGTGCAGTCTTGTTCTCTTTAATATCCCTGTAAAGTATGTCTGACCCCGGCTTTATTATAAACAAGGCTGTGCCCCAGATAACCTGGATAGCAAGAGGACTACAGTAGCATTCAAATTTTAGGCTCCAAGTTAGCCAGTGAGCTAAGTTAGCCATTATTGAAGAGGGCTTTTGTCTTTTAATGCACAGCCTCTAGTGTTCTTTCTTTTCTGCAGATTACTTTGGTTTCTAGGCAAAAAGTTCAAAGTATTACACACTAAGATAGACAGACACACGTTGAACTGAAGACATAAAATGAGGAATCTATGTGATTCTCCTTGATCCAGATCTCAGCTTGAAAAAATACAATGCTTTGCATCCTCATACAACATACTCTCACAAGGGTAACCGATTTTCTGAAAAAGAATTCTGAAAGATACATATTAAGAAAGGGAGTGTGTTTTGAGAGTCCGAGCCTTGTCTATAAGTCTAAGGTTCTTTTTCCAAATCATGACACAGCACACTTTCACTTTTGTTTACTTAAAGAATCTAACTGAGAAACTCGGCGATAACTCAGCAGCTGAGCATCTGCGTTGTTAGCCTTCAGGTCCCACCATGTAATCTTCAGTCCTAAGCACGGCCATTCATCTCTCATATGCTAAACTGGGGTGGGCTTTCCACTCTGTTTTAGGTCCCTCCTGTGCCAGCTTGCCAGGGGAGAAACCCTTGGTTCAGCCTCGGCCTGGGCTGTGCCTCTGGTCTAAAGGGCCACTGGCTTTCAGATGTGTATCTCCCATACAAAAAGCCCCATGCCTTGTCCCAAACCTGTTTGACCACATGCCCAACTGTGCAATGAAATGATGTCCAATACCGCTGACAGGCAACTCTGGAGACTGCTCTGGGCCCTTCTCTTTTGTATTTTTTGTCTCTCTCTCCCTATTTGATCACTCTTTCTTTCTTACCCTCTATTTTTCTCTTTTTCTCTACCTCATTCTCTCTCTCTCTCTCTCTCTGGCACAAAAACACTAATAATAGATCTGTAAGAAAAGCAAAGCTAACTGACCCATGATGCTTCATATATTTTCCTCAGTTTATGTTATTTTCAACCCCAACTGCTACCCTGTGGGGCATGTTCTAATGAAACCGTGATGTGCACATGGTTTTCACAGGTCCCCCAGAATATGAAAATGAGGTGTTTCAGGGATCTTTGAGCTGGAGAAACATGCCATAAAGAACTCCAAGGAACTGTGTATGTGTCAGGAGTGATTCCAGTGCCCACCAACTGCTTGGATCAGGTGGCAAGAATAAGGAAACATGTCTGAGAAATTCCCTAACCTTGTATGGCCCTGGAGGATGGCTGGTTAGTCAATGACTGGTAAGATTCCTCAGGTAGGAACAACCTAAGAGAGGCACAGTCGCATAGGGGCCATCAGAAGAAAACATGGGGAGCTATAGAAATGAGGCACAGACCCTCATCCCCCCAACTTTTCTACAGGAATTTCTCTTCTCTTGCCCTTTTCCCCAAGGAGTTATGGGAGGGTACTGTAATGTTTCTGCTTGGCTGGAGCATGACAAACTCTGGGGCCTTGGTGATAGATAGAACTCCACTGACCTCCAAGACTTAGGTTTGATGTGGTTTATTATTTATCATTAGTGTACCAGCAAGTTATTTTCCTAGGAATGCTCTGACCATTTTGTCACCCAATAATTGCTGTTTTGCAGTAAAATAAACAATTGCACTGTAGACATGATATCTCTGCTTAGGCCTGAGAAAAATAGTCTCTGTTTTGTGTCAAGTTAATTTTTATTTTGTAGCCATGTAGCTGTCCACGTAATCATTTACTATATAAGAAGCTGTAAAAATAAACTTGGGGCTGCAGACTGCCATCCACTTTCTGACAGTCCTCCCAATCCCATCTCTGGTTTTAGTGTCTTAATCCTCATGCCTCGCTCTGGGACCGTTCGACACTGACGGCTGGCTCCATCAGAGTGGGGCCTGAACAGGGACTTGTGACAGAGGATAATGTGAAGGACTCCTACGGAAAAGACGTACATCAAGAGTGGCAAGTGTAGGGGGATTTTAATTGGGAGTAATAAATCATGGGGCAATCACTAAGAAATCAACAAAAAAGCTTATATGTACAATTGGTAAAAAATATGTTAAAAAATAAAGGAACGAAAGTTAGCAAAAAGCAAATTGATAACTTTTTAAAATTTGTGGAGGAAGTCTGTCCCTGGTTTCCTGAGGACGGATCTCTAAATTTACAAACATGGGAGAAAGTAGGAGAACAACTTAGAATTTATTATACAACTTATGGAACAGAAAAAGTGCCTGTAGAGACCTTTTCTCTTTGGAATCTATTTCAGGAGACAATCTATCTGTCCCATGAACTCAAAAGGCTTATGCAACATTTGCCTTCAGGAGTCACATAGAAAAATCTCTCTGCGCCTCCATTACTTGAGGAACTTTGACAGAGGATCTTTCTAAAATTAGACAAGGGCAAGACAAACCTTATCAAGATTTCATATCTCATCTACTGCAGGCAGTTAGCAAATTAGTTGCAGATGGTGAAACTGGAACAATATTAGTGAAGCAACTGGCTTATAAAAATGCAAATTCCGCTTGTCAGGCTGCTATAAAAGCGCATGAAGAGATATCATTGGTTGGTGTTGTCCCAAGGTATGGCAAATAGCCCCACCTTGTGTCAAAAACTTGTATCTCAAGTGTTGCAAAAAATAAGAAAAAATGTTTCAGATATATATATGATTCATTATATGGATGATATACTCATTGCTCACCATCAGAAAGGAAAATTATTACAATGTTTGTCAAAACTCAAAAAGGAGCTGATAGCTTGGGGTTTAATAATTGCACCTAAAAAGGTTCAGAGAACCCCACCATTCTCTTATTTAGGACTAATGATATACCCAAAATCAATTAAGGTTCAAAAAATTCAATTAAGAAAAGATTCCTTAAAAACTTTAAATGATTATAAAAAATTGTTAGGTGGCATCAATTGGTTGCGGCCTCATTTAAGGATTACAACAGGTCAAATGAAACCATTGTTTAATATATTAAAGGGGGATTCCAACCCGCTCTCAGACAGACAGCTCACGCCAGAGGGCAGAGCAGCTTTAGAACTGGTAGAACAGGCTACTGAGCAACAACAAATTCTATATATGGATTATGGACAGCCTTGGGCTGCATATATTTTGGCAACTACACATACTCCTACTGGAGTGTTGTGGCAGGGGTGGGGGGGCTTGACTCCCAGTCTCTCCTGCTAGAGTAATTACTCCATATCATGACAATGTTGCTAAATTGGTTCATATATGCCAAGTAAGAGCTATTAAACTATTTGGCAGTGAGCCTCCTTTAATTGTTATTCCTTATACTAAACAGCAACAAGACTGGATCTTTCAACACTCAGACAATTGGGCTATTTCTTTCACAAACTTTACCGGCCAAACAGACAATCATTACCCTCAGCATAAATTGTTACAGTTTGCTTCTGAACATGATTTCATCTTTCCTAAAATAGTTCAAAAACAACCGTTAAAAAATGCTGATTTAATATTTACAGATAGATCTTCCAATGGCAGAGCTGCAAACATTATTAATGAAAAATCTCATTCTTTTCAAACCCAATTTACTTCCACTCAACAAGTAGGATTAGCAGCTGTCTTGGCGGTTTTTGATGTCATGCCTACACGTCTTTTTAATCTTTACTCTGATAGTCACTATGTGGTGCGTGACTGACAAGGTGCGTGACTGTCATGTTTGGAAACTGCTATTTTTAGTAAAAGTTCATCTTCCATAGTGTTACAACTGTTTTTACAGATTCAACAAAAAATTCAATGTTGTAAACATCCTTGCTTTATAGGACATTTAAGGACACATTCTCAACTACTAAGGGGACTTGCCAAAGGCAATGCTAAAGCAGATGATTTAACTCGCTCTCCCCTTGTATGTCTATCTTTATTGGATATGGCTCAGGTTTCTCATAATCTGCATCATCAAAATACAACAGGTTTAAGAAAACAGTTGTCCATTACTCGAGAAGCCGCTACACAAATTGTTAAAAACTGTCATACTTGTCCTCAGTTTTTATCTGTGCCACATTATGGCATAAATCCCTGAAGACTTTTATTGGGTGCCCCGTGGCAAATGGATGTAACTCATATTCAAAGCTTTGGAAAACTTAAATATGTACATGTGTACATAGACACTTATTCTGGCTTTCTGATGGCTACTGCTCATACTGGAGATGACACCAAAGACTGTATCGCCCATTGTTTAACTTATTACAGTATCATGGGCTGCCCAAAGCTTCTCAAAACTGACAATGGTAGTGGCTATACTAGCCAATCATTTCAACAATTTTGCTACACATTCAATATTACACATAAAACTGGTATCCCATATAGCCCTCAAAAACAGGGGGTTGTAGAACGTGCTCATGGCTCTTTAAAAACTCAAATTTATAAAATTCAAAAGGAAGAATAGTATCGCCTGAGTCCAAACAATGTTTTACATCATGCTTTATTAACCCTAAATTTTTTAAATTTGGATGTGCATGGCCGTTCTGCAGCAGATCGCTTGTGGGGAGCGAAAACAAAACATAATTTTGCAGAAGTAGTCAGGTACCTGGTTTTTTTAGCTAAAAAAATGGCTATACGAAATTAGCCAGGCAGCCGCCATATTGATATTCAGTGGTGGTAAACGGCTTCCTTACCTAGGAGACTGGCTATACAAAGGTAGCAAGGCTACTGCCATAATGGCTTTTAGGTCTGGTAGCCAATTTCGTTAGCAAGGTGACTGGCTATACGAAGGTAGCCAGCTAGCCGCCATATTGGCCATTAGGTCTGTTAGATGGCTTTCTTAGCAAGGTGACTGGCTATATGAAAATAGCTAGGGGGCTGCCATATTGGCCATTAGTCCTGGTAGCTGGCTTCTTTAGCTTGGAGACGGGCTACACGAAAGTAGCTAGTAAGCTGCCATGTAGGTGCTGAGAATTGAAAGCAGGCCTCCGTAACTGGGGGACTTTGTTTAGCGTGATAGCCAGGTGGCCAACATACTGGCCTTTGAGTCAGGTACCTGGCTTTTTTAGCTAAAAAAATGGCTCTACAAAAGTAGCCAGGCGGCCGCCATATTGACCTTCAGTGGTGGTAAACGGCTTCCTTACCTAGGAGACTGGCTATACAAAGGTAGCAAGGCTACCACCATAATGGCTTTTAAGTCTGGTAGCTAGTTTTGTTAGTAAGGTGACTGACTATACGGAAGTAGCCAGGTGGACGTCATATTGGCTTTCATTTCTGGTTCCCGGCTTCCATCAAAAGGTGACTGGCTATACGGAACTAGCCTGGCAGCCGCCATATTGGCCATTAGGTCTGGTAGCCAGCTTCCTTAGCTTAGAGACAGGCTACATGGAAGTAGCCAGCGGCCGCCATATTGCCTTTCAGTTGTGGTAACCGCCTTTCTTAGCTAGGAGACTGGCTATACAAAGGTATCCAGGCAGCTGCCATATTTGCCTTTAGTTCTGGTGGTCGTGTTTCTTAGCTTAAAACTGGTATACGCTAGTAGCAAGGAAGCTGCCACGTTAGCCCTGAGGGGTTGCAGACAGGTTCCATAATGAGAGGAGTTGCTCTAGTGCAGTAGTCAGGCAGCTGCTGTATGGGCCATTAGGTCTGGTAGCCAGCTTCCTTAGCCAGGAGACTGGCTATATGCAAGTAGCCAGGAATTCGCCATGTGTGTCCTGAGGGGTCAGGGTGGCATCCATAATAAAAGGATTTGCCCTAGGGCGGTGGCCAGGTCCCCACCTTGTTTTTCTTTGGGAGTCAAAACAGGCTTTCATTATGTGAGGACTTGCTCTAGGGCGATGGCCAGCCAGCAGCGATGTTTTTCCTTAAGGGTCCGAACAGGCTTCCATGATTAGAGGACTCACTCTAGGGCGGGTAGCTAGGCGGCTGCCATATTGGCCTTTAGTGGTGGTAGCCGACTTCCTTTGCTAGTAGACTAGCTGTACAGAGGTAGCCAGGAGGACGCCATATTTGTCTTTAAGTATGATGGCCGTCTTCCTTAGCTAGGAGACTGGCTATACACTGGTAGCCAGGAAGCCGCCATGTTAGTCCTCAGGTTTCTGAATGGGCGTCCAGAATCAGAAAACTTGCTCTAGCTCAGGAACCAGGAGTGTCCATGAGTTGGAGTTGTCCTCCCTATTGAGAGGACTTACTTTAATGCAAAGGCATCAGCGGCCGCCATTAGGTCCAACAGCTGCTGGTCAGCAGGTAATCACGCAGAAGTCAGCCTCTGCTCACATGGCCATGAGGCACCAATCATGTGGGATTCAGGCCTGGATCACGTGATGAGCAGCTTCCAATCACGCGGGAATCAGATGCCGATCACATGGAGTTCGTCTGTGCAACACGTGACCAGCAGCCAGCAATCACGTGCGATTCAGGCCCCGGTCACGTGATAAGCAGCTGCCAATCACGTGGGAATCAGGCGCCTATCACGTGGGGTTCATCAGATTCATATAGAACCACAAAAGACCCCATATTGCTAAAGCAATCCTATGAAAAAGAATAATGCTGGAGGCGTCCCACTCCCTGACTCCAGTCTATACTACAAAGTGTCAATAATGAAAACAGCTTGGTATTGGCAGAGAAGTAGACATACAGACCAATGGATCAGAATCAAAACTCAGAAATAACCCATAAATACATAAACAGATAATTTTTGACAAAGGATCAAAAAATATGCAGTGGAGAAATGAAAGCCTCTTCAGTAAATGGTGCTGAGAAAATTGAGTAAACCCCTGCATAGCTCTGCACCCACTCGTGTTGAATGAAACTGTCAAGAACTAATGATGTACAATAATAAGGACTGCTCTGGGACTTCCCCCTTCTCTCTCTGTATCTCTCTCTGTCAAAATTAATATTTAAATTAAAAAATCATCCCAATCATATGGAACTACAAAAGACCCCAAATCACCAAAGCTATCCCAAAGGAAAAAAATAAGAAATAAAGCTCAGGGCATATCACTCCCTGATTTTATTCTGTACTGCAAAGCCTCAATAATCAAAACAGTTTGTTATTGGCACAAAAACATACACAGACCAATGGAACAGAATTAAAAACCCAGAAATAAACCCACAAGTATATTTTTGACAGATAATTTTTGACAAAGGAGCAAAAAAATATACAATAGAGAAAAAGAAAGCCTCTTCAGAAAATAGTGCTGGGAGAATTGGAAAACCACATGCAATAGAATGAATCTGGACTGTGAACTGTCACCATATACCAAAATTAATTCAAAGATAAATAAAGATCTCCACATAGGACCAGAAACAATAAACTGCATAGAAGAAAGCATTGGTACTAAACTTATAGGCTTTATGAACCTGGCCTCAAAGGCAAGGGTATAAAAAGCAAAAATAAATTAATGGGACTTTATCAAACTACAAAGTTTCTGCACAGCAAAGGAAACCATCAACAAAGCAAAGAGGTAAACAACCAGTTGGGAAAAAATATTTGCAAATAATGCCTCTGATAAGAGGCTAATATATAAAATATATAAAAAAACTCATACAACTCAACAACAACAAAAAAGCATTCCTATTAAAAGATGGGCAGTAGATCTAAACAAACACTTCAGCCATGAAGAAATACAAATGGTCAACAGACATATGAAAAAATGCTAAAATTCATTAGCCTTTGGGGAAATGCAAATCAAAACCACAATGAGATACCACCTCATGCCTGCTAGAATGGCTATAATCAACAAAACAAGGAACAAGTGCTGGAGAAGCTATGGAGAAATAGGAACCCTTATACTCTGCTGGTGGGAATGCAAATTGGTACAACCACTTTGGAATACAGTATGAAGATTTCTCATAAAATTGGGAATGGATTTACCCTATGATATAGCAATCTCCCTTCCAGGTATCTACCCAAACAACTTGAAAACCTTATTCTGTAATAGCACATGTAGCTCAATATTCATTGCTGCACTGTTCACAGTGCCCAAGACATGGAAACAACCAAAGTGCTGCTTCATAAATGACTGGATTAAAAAGCAGTGGTACATATATACAATGGAATATTACTCAGCAATAAGTAAAAATGAAATTCTGCCATTTGCAACAACATGAATAAAACTTGAGATCATCATGCTAAGCAAAATAAGGCAGACAGAAAAAGCTGAGAAACACATGACTTCACTCACATGTGGAATATAAAAATGAAAGCAACAAAGAAACAAAATCTCATGGATATAGTCAATAGTTTAGTGGTTACCTGAAAATAAGGGGGTTGGGGGTCAGAGAAGTGTACATGGAACCTATGTAATTATTACTAACCAATGTAACCCTAATAAATTTATCAATAAAAAATATAAATAAATAAATAAATAAAATTAAATAATACTACATTTAAAATTAAAAAGAAATAATTATATTAATATTTGTTCAGTGTTAAAGTGTGAACTGTAGAAATAAGCTCTTCATCTGTTTTGAATTTGCATGAAAATGACACGGAAAGCCAAATGAGGTATTCAAGTGAAAACAGGAGACTAATATTCAACAAATTTGTATAGCTGACTATTCAAAAGAAGATTCAAATTCAAGTGAAGGTAGCCCTATCCAATGTAATGTTCATAAATGTGCAAGACCTATATCTATATCAAGCAGCGATGATTGTGATTCAGAAGATGAAGAATGAAATAGGGAAGATAAAGAAAAAATTGCAATTATAAAACATTTATCCAAATTGCTGATATAAATGCTTTAGTTTTGCAAAGATTAGGAACAAATCTTATTCTTGTGTTTTGAAACAAGTGCTAAGTGATGTTTTTTGTATTTTTTTTTCTCTTTATTATAATAGAAACAGATACACAAGTCAAAACATAAAAGACCAGAACTGGAAAATGGACAAGGAGTGGTTTCCAGTGATACATGATGAAATGAAAGCGTATCTTTCATTATGTATCATGTCACAAGTACAAAAATCTAAAATAGATTATGTACTGGTAAAAAAGAACAATATTAGAGACACTGATATTTTCAAAAACTATGCCTCACAAACATTTCTTGTTTATATCACATTTTCTTCACTTTATGGATAATGAAACTGTATGTAAAAAGGACAGAATATGAAAAGTGTGAAGTATAGTTGACCATTTGAATAATAAGTTTTAACAATGAAACACTCAGGATGAAGATATCTCCCCAGAGGAGACACTGATGAAATTAAAGGACAGATAAGGTGCCAGGAACCAGCCTGGGTGAACAAAGCTCCTGAGTTCGAGCAATGGGAATTAATAGACAGACCAAATGGCCAGCCGACTGTCCTCGGTGGGAGCAGCCCAGCATAGCTTTATTCAATTACTTATATAGTAAAGGTTTACGTCATTACAAGGAGCAAGGAAAGAAAAAGGTAGTTTTTCAACCACATCAAAAACTACTCATTAACTAAAGTACAGCACAAGCAATTTGTTATCAGGAACATGCAGACCCTCTCCCATGCATTTCTTTCTAATCCCACAGCCTGTGATCTAACACCTGGTGCCAGCTGTCTGACCTTCATGCAAAGTTGCATGTACATATTTTTTTATAACTAATCACCCAATACCCCCCAAGGAAGATGAAAAGTGGGGACTGAGGCTTTGCCATCAAGGCCCCAGGCCGGTCCCTCCTGTTAGGCCCAGGGAACCGAAGCTTTGCCATTGAGGCACCCCAAAACCTTTCTGTTCAGGTTCTATACCGGCTCCCTACAGCTCCACCTTCCTTATTTTTTAATTTGAGGAAGTGGAGTTCCATCTGGACTCCCTCAATGCTTCACATTCCGGCTCTGACACAGACTGAAAATAAACATAATAAAATTAGTGCCAGTATTAAAATTGCAATTCCAAGGTACAAAACAGATTTCAATCCTCCCTCTGAAATTAGGGAGGAGAATTGATCTAGCAGGGTTTTTGCTAATTCGGCTGGGGAAATATCCAAGGGAGGAGCAGTCTCAATAGCATTAATATCTGCATGTAATCTAGCATATCTATAGAAAAATTTTGATTACTCCATATTCCTAACAAATGATTTTTAATTTTTTCCCATTCCCATTCAGATTATATATTTTTTGAATAATACATATATACTGAAATCTAGCATGACATTGCAAGGAGAGATGTATCTTAATATTCTGAATCTGATTGCTGAGCAATAAAATAGCCTCTTCTAAAGCATTTAATTTTTCTTTTATCTTTCTATCTATTTTTTCTTGAGTGCCAAGAGTGTCAGACATATTTTTTGCAAGCCCATTAACATATTGGGCAATATGAATTTCTTGAGTTAAAGCCACTCCAGCTGCAGTAGCAGTAATGGATAAGATTGTTAAAATTCCAGTAATTAACAAACCTATAAATCTCTTAGGTCTCTACAAAAGTGCATTTAACTCTTTTAAGGTTTCTAATTCCTTATTACTATACCATTTTTCATTTACTTTTACTGGAATCATAACAAAGGCAGGTTGATGAAGAATTATCAGATCTTTTCCCTTATTATAGGGTAAAACATAGTTAAATTACATAAAGTACATTGTATAACATAATGACCATCAGTTTTAGTTATAATTAGATTACCAATGAACAAAACATAAGGAGCAACTACACAGGAATAAGCATTATTGCATAGTTTAACATTAACATTTGAATGAGTTACAGTAATACCGTCCAGATTTGCAACAAGTTTCCATACAGTCCTCTGTAATCTTCCTTGAGTTGTTTTTAGGATGGTTTCTACATATCCACCAGGGGTCTCAGTAAGCTGATGATAGGGTTGTGGATGATGAATATTCAGCCTCCTCATCTTGTTGGTCAGGTCGATTGGCTCCATGTCTCACAAGCGGTTCAGGAATCCACCTAGAATTTTGTTGATCTCTAGGAAAAACAAAAACATAGCCTTGGCCCCAAATTAGCATTGGAACAGGGCCTCTGTAAGTTATTTTTGCATATTCCCCTTTCAGAGATTTCCACTTTCTCTCTGCTGCCGAATATCCTGCTGTATCTGAATTAAAAAAATTTAATGTAAATAAAGTGAGGTTAAGAATGTTATTTGGAGTAACCAGCACAGGACTGTACTCCCCCTTCTTAATTTTTACAATTTGAGCTTTGAGAGTGCGGTGTGCATGCTCAATAATTACTTGACCCTAATAGGGATATCGGTAGAATGAGAAATTTGATACGATTGACAGAGTTGCGCAAAAGTTTTACTGGTATAGGCAGGGCCCTTTTTATTCTAGAGGTCTGGGCTTTTGTACCCAAAGCAGGCTACTTTATTTAGTGTGTATTTTTTTTTTTGGGGGGGGGCGCCTAAGGTGACAGGTTTTGGCCTATCTATTACTGTGACCAAAAGTATGGCCTTTTTTAAATTTTGTCTCTGGTCTTACTGTTTTGCCCTTTTTAGTTATCTCTGCTTTTAGTTACTGAAGACATTGAAATATATTTCTTGGCCTTCCTTAAGGTTTGAAACTTTTTATTAGAAATGTAAATAACAATGGGTTAGAATAATTGTAATATTCTGCCAGATGAGGAAAAACATCAAGCCTAATACAAAACATAGAAAATTATTTTGATAAGGTATAGATTCTGTTTTTCCTCAGGCATAAAATCTTTTAATTCCAGTATGGGACCAGCAATCCAAAAACATTTGCCTATCTAGCATTTTAATCTAGTCTCTTCTAACCATCCATAAAAATTTCCTTCACGAATCTTCCACAACTTTTTAGTTTTGTTTTTTTTTTGAGCTTGTCTCCTTTTACTCATTAAGAAATAACCATCCTGACAAACTTTCTTTTAATTCCTTCAAAATTAATTTTCATGCCCTATTTTCTCTCAAAACATACATATTTAATTACATGCAAAATTTCCTTATCAGCATTTATAACACTCTGAATCTTAGTTTTTACTGACAACTGAAATGCAAAAGTTAACATTTTTTTTTTCTTTTTTAATATTATTATATTTTATTGTTAAATTTAATGGGGTGACATTGGTTGACAACAGACAGTTTCCCAATGTACAACTCCACATCACATCACCCATGCATTGCATCATGTGCCCAGCTCCCAGAATCAGCTCCCCCAACCCCACATATCCAGTGCCCACTCCCCCATCCCCACATAACTCTCCCTCCCCCCTCCTCCCTCCTTTCCAGGTAAACACCAAACCATTGAGTGTGTTCATAATGCTGGTGCCCTCTCCCACCTCCACTCCCTCTCTCCCTACCCCCTTCTCCCCTTCCCTCAGGCAATCACCAAGTTATTGGGTGTGTCCATAGGTCTCTGTGTCTTTGTAACTTTCAGTTTTATATTCCACCTATAAGTGAGGTCATATTTTTCCGGATTCTTTCATTCTGACTTATTTCGCTTAATAAGATGGTCTCTAGGTCCATCCATGTTGCCACAAATGACTGTATTTCATCATTTCTTAT
>PVKE010030711.1:0-19466 GCA_004027555.1 Craseonycteris thonglongyai
AGTGGGGGGGGGAGGTGGGAGTGGGCACTAGATATAAGGTGATGGAAGGGGAACTGATACTGAGTGATGGGCACATAATACGATGCATGAATGATGTGAGGTGGACTTGTACATCTGTAAACTGTCTAATTGTTACCAACCAAATTTAACAATAAATAAAAAAAAAAACAAAAAAACAAAAAAACAAAGGGGGATTGGGGGACCATGATCAAAGTGGAGCTGGATCAAGGGCGGACTAGAAGCCGAGACCTAGGGAGCAAGGAAGCCCCACAAGACTGTGGACAATTTAACATCCGAACTCAAGGGACAGCACGCAGTGCCCTAATCAGGTCACGGAGCCTAAAGTGGAACAAGGACTGTGGAGCAGGGCGGCTGCACTTCCCGGCGGGTGGGGTGAGAGCAGGGCACCAGCCCACAACAGGTCAGCACCCCTGATTTACAGAGGAGATTGACTGTGAAGGAGCGCCTTCTGAAGACAGGGCTCTTGGAGTGAGGGCTGGGGCTTGAGTGGGCATGGCTGCATTAGACGTGCTTAGAGTGAATCTGGCAGTCTCAACAGAGCAGGGAGCATAGAGCAGCTGCCGCCCAAGCTACGGTCTGTGCACACAGGGCTTTTGGCACCCCTGCCCACCAGGTCGCTGGGGTGCTGCTGCCCATGCACGCAACTGGGCTGCCGACCGGAACACCGGGGCGTCATTGCCGGCCTGAGGCTGCCGGGCCTCTGCCAAGCGCCCCCCATACAAGTTCTACCCTGCAGGCACAGCTCACAGACACGATTGAAGGAGGGACAGCCAGGTGAAGGAGAGAAAGACCAGAGCTCCTGGGCCCCACCCGCACGGAACCACCAGCCTGCCTGCTGAAAGAGGAATCTGCTATTGTGACTCAGGCCTGCCCTAGCTCCTACTCACACAATCCCACCCCTGGCCACACCCTTACTACCCTGCTATCTAATAGCTAAGACAGCAGCCTAAAGTGTCCCAGGACACAGAAGCTGTCTGCTTCCCCCAACCCTCTCCCAAAATCTCCTTCACCCACAACTGAGCCCAAAACAGAAAATAAAGAGAAGCCCATCTGATAGGCAAACAAACCCCCAGAGGGAAAACAGACTCATGCGTAAAGCAAAAAGAACCACATCAAACACAATGCACACCTCAGAATCCAAAGCCCCTCCAGAAGATCAGGGGCATTCTTTAGTAAAGGACCTTGCACACTTGGAATCAAATCTAAGTGAAACAGAATTCAGGGCTGCAATACTCAAGACACTCAGAGAGCTCACTCAATGCTGGCAAAGTACCCAGACACAGTTAAATGACCTCAACAAGAAATTTTCTGAGCAAAATGAGTGCTTTACCAATAAAATTGAGAAGCTAGAGCAGAACCAAAAGGAACTCCTTGAAATGAAAGGCATCATGGGAGAGCTGAAAAAGAACTGACCGGCATAGGAAACAGGGCTGACCAGCTAGAGGAAAGGATGAGTGAAATCGAAGATACAAACATGGATATGTCACAGAGGGAAGAAGAAAGGGAAAGGAGAATCAAGAGAAATGAAAGAGCCCTACAAGAACGCTCTGACTCCATCAGAAAGAACAATATTAGAATAATAGGGGTACCAGAAGGAAGCGAGATGAAATCTTCTCAGAGTCTACTAAAACAAATAGTGGATGAAAATTTCCCTAACCTGTGGAAAGAATTTACAGCCCCAAATCCAAGAGGAAAGCAGAAGCCCTAACTACCTAGACCCTAGCAGATCTTCTCCAAGGCACATTGTTCTGAAGATGACAAAAACCAGTGACAAAGAAAAAACCCTCAAGGCTGCCAGGGAAAAACAAAATATAACTTTCAAAAGAAAAACTATCAGGCTGTCACCAGACTTATCAGCAGAAACTCTGCAAGCCAGGAGGGAGTGGAGCCCAATCTTCAAAATATTAAAAGAGAGAAATTACCAGCCAAGAATTAACTGTCCAGCAAAATTAACCTTTATATATGAAGGAGGAATTAAGGCCTTTACAGATATATAGAAGCTGAGGGAATTCTCCAGCTCAAAACCGGCACTCCAAGAAATACTAAAGGAGGCTATCTGACCTGAATCAAGAAATCAAAATAAATGGAGAAAAGTTGGGACAACAAAAAAATAAAAAGGAAAGAAGAAATGGATACAATATATCCTCATATATCAATCATCACCCTGAATGTAAATGGACTGAATTCACCAATAAAGAGGCACAGGGTAGCAGACTGGATTAAAAAACAAAATCCAACCATATGCTGCCTACAAGAGACACACCTCAGCCACAGGGACAAACATAGACTCAGGGTCAAAGGATGGAAAACAATACTCCAGGCAAATGGCAGTTAGAGAAAAGCTGGAGTGGCCATACTGATTTCTGATGAAAAAGACATCAGGATAAAAAAAATAATAAGACATAAAGATGGACATTACATCATGATAAAAGGGACAATACAACAAGAAAACATGACACTCATCAATATATATGCTCCGAATCAGGAAGCACCAAAATTTATAAAGCAACTACTAACAGAGCTAAAAGGAGAATTCGACAAAAATACAATTATAGTAGGGGATCTAAACACCCCCCTGACAACATTGGACAGATCATCCAAGCAGAAACTAAATAAGGAGATTACAGCTTTAAATGATACATTGCAGGAAATGGACATAATTGACATTTACAGATCATTCCATTCTACAACAAAGGGCTATACATTTTACTATAGTGCACATGGAACATTTTCAAGGATAGACCATAACCTGGGACTTAAATCCAACCTTATCAAATTCAAGCGCATCCAAATCATACCAAGTGTATTCTCAGACCACAAAGTGTTGAAACTTGAGATTAATTGCAAAAGATCAAGTGCAGAGAGAACCACATATACGTGGAGATCGAACAACATTCTATTAAAAAGTGACTGGATCAAAGAGGAAATTAAACAAGAGATTAAAAATTTTGTAGAAATGAATGACAATGAAAACAGGACATACCAAAATTTCTGAGACACAGCGAAAGCAGTATTAAGAGGAAAATTTATATCATTACAGGCCTATCTCAAGAAACAAGAAAAACTGTAAGTAAACACCCTCACATCTCATCTTGTAGAGCTAGAAAAAGAAGAACAGAGGTCCCTCAAAGCCAGCAGAAGCAAAGAATTAATAAAAATTAAAGCAGAACTTAATGAAATCCAGAACAGAAAAACACAATAGATAAAATTACCACCACAAAGAGCTGGTTCTTTGAAAAAATTAATAAAATTGACAAACCACTGGCTAGGCTCACCAAAGGACAAAGAGAAAAATCTCATATTTCCAGAATACGGGATGATAGGGTAGAGATCACAACTGATACTGCAGAAATACAAACAATCATAAGAGAGTATTATGAAAGACTCTATGCCAACAAATTTGACAATCTAGAGGAAATGTACAACTTTTTAGAAACATATAGTTTACCTAAACTGAACCAAGAAGATTTGAATAACCTAAACAGACCAATCAACCATATAGAACTTGAAACAATTATCCAAAACCTGCTCAATGGCAAAAGGCCTGGACCAGATGGGTTTACCAATGAGTTCTACCAGTCATTCAAGGAAGAACTATTACCCATCCTCCTCAAACTACTGTAGAAAATTTAAGAGGAGGCATTATTACCCAACTCTTTCTATGAAGCTAATATCTCCCTAATACCAAAACCTGGGAAAGACAATACCAAAAAGGAAAACTATAGGCCAGTCTCACTGATGAACACTGATGCAAAAATCTTAAATAAAATTTTAGCTAACAGAATACAACAATGCATTAAAAAGATTATTCACCATGACCAAGTGGGATTCATTCCAGGGGCACAAGGATGGTTCAGCATATGAAAATCAATCAATGTAATCCAGCACATAAACCAAACAGAGTATAAAAACCACATGATTATCTCAATTGATGCAGAAAAAGCATTTGACAAGATACAACACCCATTTATGATAAAAACACTGAATAAAATGGGAATTGAAGGAAAGTACCTCAACATAATGAAGGCCATATATGACAAACCCTCCGCAAATATTATACTGAATGGGGAAAAGCTGAAGCCTGTTTTCCTAAAATCAGGAACAAGACAGGGATGCCCCGTCACCACTGCTGTTCAACATAGTTCTGGAAGTTCTAGCCAGAGCAATCAGACAAGAGAAGGGAATAAAAGGCATTAGAATTGGGAGAGAAGAAGCTAAACTGTCACTCTTTGCAGATGACATGATCCTGTATATAGAAAACTCTAAAGACTCTTATCAGAAATCTATTACAAATAATAGACAAATACATTAAAGTCGCAGGCTACAAAATCAGTGTCCTAAAGTCAACTGCATTTTTGTATGCCAACAATGAAACTTCAGAAAGAAAGATGAGAAGATCCATCCCCTTTGCTGTTGCAAACAAAAAAATGAAATACCTAGGAATAAATCTAACAAATAACATGAAGGACTTATACACTGAAAAGTATAAGACACTGTTAAAAGAAATTAAAGAGGACACAAAGAAATGGAAGGACATTCCATGTTCATGGATTGGAAGACTCAACATAGTTAAAATGGCCATACTCCCCAAAGCAATATACAGAGTCAATGCCATTCCCATCGAAATCCCACAGTCATTCTTTTAAGAAATAGATTTTAAAAATCATCAAATTTGTATGGAACCACAGAAGAACATGAATCGCAAAAGCTATCCTAAGAAAAAAGGACAGAGCTGGGGGCATCTCACTGCCTGAGTTTTATCTGTACTACAAAGCCTCAGTAATCAAAACAGCTTGGTACTGGGAGAAAAACAGACACACGGACCAATGGAACAGAATTGAAAACCCAGAAATAAACCCACAAATATATGAACAGACTATTTTTGACAAAGGAGCGAAAAATATACAGTGGGGAAAAGAAAGCCTCTTCAGTAAATAGTGCTGGGAAAATTGGAAAACCACATGCAAAAGTCTGAATGTGAACTGCGATCTCTCAACATATACCAAAATGGTGAGAGACCTCTCAAAATGGATTAAAGACCTCCAAATAAGAAAAGACACAATAAATTGCATAGAAGAAAATATTGGCACTAAACTTATAGACCTGGGATTCAGGGAGGACTTTATGAATCTGACCTCAATGGCAAGGGAAGTAAAAGCACAAATAAATGAATGGGACCTTATCAAGCTAAAAAGCTTCTGTGCTGCAAAGGAAACCATCAACAAAGCAAAGAGGCAGCCAACCAACTGGGAAAAAATATTTCCAAATAATGCCTCTGATAAGGGGCTAATATCAAAAATATACAAAGAACTTGTACAACTCAACAATAAAAAAAACAAGCATTCCAATTAAAAAATGGGCAGATGATCTTAAGAGACACTTCTCTCATGAAGACATACATATGGCCAACAGATATATGAAAAAATGTGCAACTTCACTAGCAATTAGGGAGATGCAAATAAAAACCACAATGAGATACCACCTCACACCTGTTAGAATGACTATAATCAATAAGACAAGGAATAGCTAGTACTGGAGAGGCTGTGGACAAAAAGGAACCCTCATACACTGCTGGTGGGAATGTAAACTGGTACAACCACTATGGAAGGCTGTATGGAGATTCCTCAAAAAATTATGAATGGAATTGCCATATGATTCAGCAATCCCTCTATTGGGTATCTACCCCAAAAAACCTGAAAATCTTAATCTTATAAATGTTTGTACCCTCATGTTCATCGCAGCACTGTTCATAGTGGCCAGAACATGGAAACAACCAAAATGCCCTTCGATAGATGACTGGATAAAGAAGTTGTGGTACATTTACACAATGTAATACTACTCAGCGATAAGAAATGATGAAATACAGTCATTTGTGACAACATGGATGGACCTCAAGACCATCTTATTAAGTGAAATAAGTCAGACTGAAAGAAACAGGAAACATATGACCTCACTTATAGGTGGAATATAAAACTGAAAGTAACCAAGACACCGAACCTATGGACACACTCAATATCTGGATGACTGCCTGAGGGAAGGGGAGGAGGGGGGAGGGAGAGTATGCGGGGAGGTGGGAGTGGGCACCAGCATGATGGACACACTCAATAGTTTGGTGGTTATCTGGAGAAGCAGGAGGAGGGGGAAGGGAGCATTGATGGGGGCGCGGGGAGTGGGCACTGGTTGTATGGTGATGGAAGGGGAGCTGATTCTGGGTGGTGGGCACGTAATGCGATGCATGGGTGATGTGGTGTGGACTTGTACATCTGGAAACTATCTAATTGTTACCAATCAATGTCACCCCAATAAATTTAACAGTAAAAAAATAATAATAAAAAATTAAAATTAAAAAAAGATCTTACACTACAATCAAGTGGGATTTATTCATGGTATGCACATGTGGTTCAATATTTGTAAATCAATTAACATAATACACCACTGAACAAAATGAAAGATAAAAATTGTGATTATATCAAGATGCAGAAAAAGTATTCAGGTTAGTAATGTGTTTGGTTTAAGATTAAGTGGGAACTAGATTTATCGAGGGGATCACTTCATAAATTATATAAATGTCTAACCACTATGCTGTACTCCTGAAACTAATATAAAATAATGTAGAATGTAAACTATAATTAGAAAAAATAGTCACAGGGTTATAAAGCACAGCATAGAAAGTATAGTCAATAATATATTAATATGTGTAGTGTGAGATGGGTAACATTTATTGGAGTTGGCACTTTATGAGGTATATAAATATCACTATGTTGTTTTGCACACCTGCAACTAATAAAAAATAAAAGTATTCAATTTTCATACACTATGAATACTACTCAATAAAAGGATGTTGATTTCTAACTCCAAATACAGACTATCAAACCAAACGATATTGCCACAGTCAGGAAGCTTGCAAAGCCCCCGCATCTTATCATGAGAATTATGGACTGCGCTCTATTATTGTTTCAAAAGAAAATTGACCCTGTTACTATGGATCCAGAAAAGCCTTGCTGCAAGCCGTCATGGGGAGAGTCCTTAAAAGTAAGCACAGTGATTTTTATAAGTGTCATGAGGTTCATCAGGTGTCCTCATCCCGGCATGCTCAGTATAGACCAGACAAGCTGGCAGACAAAAATCAGTTATTGTGTATATTGAATGGTTTATCTTAATCTGTATCTTCCAAAATGTAAGTGGGGAAAGATTTTGGAACTGAATGCTTTCATTTTCGAAAATCTGTTTGGAACCAGTCTTGATGTCAACCCAAGCCAGTCTCCAAAAGGAAACCTATGTGGTTGGTGACATTTAGATGCACTCACTTGGCAGGAACTTATGTAGTTTTAATTTTTGCTCTTTCACCATGGAAATGGGAAGACTGTTTATAGTTTATAGATTTAGGTTGACTAATGCTGTAGTGTTAATTTGATGTTTAGAGAAAATCAATTGTTACTTCTTGGGAACAAAATTCTATATAGAAGTACATACTAACTCAGAAAAAAAGTATTGATTTTCTTTCAGAACTTACAAGTTGTAATAATATTTTTCAGTTGATGAGTGCAACAGGATTCCTGTGGAGCCTTCAGCAGTTCCCCAAGGACACTATAAATGAAGAGACTATTGAGTTACTACAACCATATTTTAATATGGATGATTACACTTTTGAAAGTGCTAGAAAAGTCTGCGGGAATGTGGCTGGTCTACTGTCTTGGACACTTGCTATGGCAACCTTTTATGGTATCAATAGAGAAGTGTTGCCTTTGAAGGTAAAAGTTTCCCTCCTCCCAGTAAATCAATGTTTGATAAAATTGGTCATCACTATTACAGCTAATAAGAGACAATGATTTTGACTAATAAAGGTAGATGTCCTTGTGACCAAGCTTTTCTTTTTTCTGTATGTCCTCTCATAGTTTCTCATTCTTTTAACATCTTTCACATGTTTCTTGGCATCTCAGACAAGAAACCAAAACCTACTTTTAACTTAGAGAATGAATTTATCAGGAATAATAATCTGTATTCCAAATAAAATTTATAAAAATTTGATCAACACCTAGAATGTTTTAAATTTCAAAGATAGAAACAGAAGCTTATATGCGTCCAAGAAACAAACAAAATATAAAGGGTTGCTTAGAAAAGAAGAGAAATCAGGATGTCACAGACATCCCACAACCCTAAATACTAGAAAATAATGAAAAATCACATGCAGAGTATTAAGGAGGAAATTTCTGGGATCTAAGAATTCAAAAACTGGCCAAACTGCCCTTCATGTATGAGGGAACAGAAAGACATTCTAAAGGATACAATTTAAATATTGAGGGGTAACACACACACACACACACACACACACACACACACACACACCCCAGTATTGGCCCAGACTGTCCTTCATGTCTGAGGGAACAGGAGGCCAATCGCAGGAGTACAAAGGAGTCATAAAATATACCACCCAGACAAACAGTACCCACACTGCCCACCTCTAGCCCCATAAAGCTAGAAGAGTTGAAAGCGGTTGCTCTGTGGAATGGAAAATGGTAAGTAGGTAGGCAAGGTTCTACTGGTTTTCATAATAATCCTTACAGAAGCTATTGCCTCTTTTAATTCTGTTCTTTGAGGCGAATAGCAAATACATTTAAAAAAAGTTTTAACAAACGGAAATGATAAGAAAATATAGCAAATAAACTCAAACAAAAAGATACCAAGAGAGAAATGTTACTATATAAATGTAGAACTCAGGAAGAAAAGCACTTGTAAGAGCCATTATTTTTTCTTGATAAAAATTTTGATCCATGACAAGACTTAATTATAATGTTTATGTAATATATAAAATATTAATAGTATTAAGTTACATAAAGTAAAGTCTATTAATATTTAAGTGGGGTATAATAGATTACTATTGTAATTTGAGATTGTGGCACAAAATATCAATCTACAGATCTGCTAGGCACAGAGCCACCTTTATAAGTATGCCCCTTGTGCATAGTGTCCTTCTTATGTTTAGAAGGGCCCATGCTTGGCTTAATGCTCTGTTGTCACCCTCTTGAAATTCTTAATAAATTTTTAACAAGAGACTCCACATTTCCATTTTGCACTGGGCCCTGCAAATTATGTAGCCAGTTTAAAGTAGGCATGAAGTAATAATTACTATATGTAGACATTTTATACTATTTTATTTTTAGTGTTACATAGCTCCATTGAACTTGCTTCAATATAAACAAAGAATATGAAATTATTCCTAAAGTCCAAGAAACATTTACAAAAATTGATCATATTTAATGTTAAAAACAGACCTTAATTCAATTCCCAAAAGCAAAAATTGCTGAGTCCTCATTTTTGACAGTAAACAATTACAGCAACAAGGGGCTATGTCTTAAGTGGCCACAAAATTTGGAGGTTGAATACTCACTCACCATGCACACTGAGAAGGAATTGAGGCAGCAAAACACTATTTACTGGAATATTAGGTAAGACAGACAGAGTAGAGCAAGGTAAGAGATAAAGTAACAGCAAGTCCTCACCACCTGAAGAGTGTTTCCAAGGCGCAGGGGAACAGGGGCAGCACCTTGGCTTCAGCGGTTTCCAGTGAGCATCCCCAGCGGAGAGTTCCAGGCAGGGCTCATTGTGCAATTTATTTTCATAGGATTTTACATAATAGTGTTTGATTTATGTGGTGTCACTATGTTATAGATTACTATAGCAATGGGGAAACCTACGTGTGTGTAGTCACCATAACAATGGGGCAACCTTATGGGTTCTATTCATGTATCCCAATGGCAGGTCAGCAATTGGTCAACCAGGAAGGTTGGTGAGGCCATTCCAAGTTTACTCCTGCTGACAGGAAAGTCAATACCCAGATGCCACCTGGGCAGAGCGTTCCCAAAATGCAATAAGTGGAGGGTACAAAGAGGCATCTAACTCATATATGATATACTTTACAGCAATAAAATTAGAAAGTTTACATGTAAAAAAGTTAGTCACTTCTATTTAGAAAATGATGACCAAAAACTGTTTACCAAAGCTATTTGATGTGGCCAAACTGGTACATATTTAGCCCTTAGATGAATCAAAGAAACTAAATAATCCAGTAAATACTCACTTATAATCATAAAATTCAAGGGAAGCAAAATAGAGCTAATAAAAATTAGAGAAAAGTAGCAGAATTTGTGAGTAAATTTAAGAACTAGTGCTTTGCAAAAACAAAGTGTAGAAGATGTGTTCTTGGAAAATCTAATCAAGAAGAAAATGCAGAAGAACAAATGAAAAAAGAAAGATAATCCATATAATCACAGATGTGTAGATTTAGATAATTAAAAAGAAAATTTTATACAGTTATGTAAATACATTAGAAAATCTAAATAAAAATTCCCTGGGGGGAAAAAAGTGGCTAAATTAAAAAAAAAAAAGATATATTAAATAAGAAAATGAAAAAGTTGGGAAGCCGGGATGGCTCAGTGGGTTAAGTGCTCACTTTGCAGCCCTGGGGACCAAGGATTGAATCCCGGCCCCGGCCCGTGTGGACCCATATGCTGAACTGGGGAGTGCCCCCAGTTTAGTTCTCACTGGGGTGAGACCCTGGCCCAGTTCCTACCCTGTGCAGCCCCGCTCCCACCTGTGGAATGAAACTATGTTGAAAAACCAATGATGTGCAACTATGGAGACTGTTCTGGGCCCTCTCCCTTCTCTGTCTCTGTATCTCTCTCTCTTTCAAAAACAATAAAAATAAATCATTAAAAAAAAAAGAAAGATAAAGTTATAAAAAATCTTCTAGGGGAAGCTGGGATGGCTCAGTGGGTTAAGCGCTCACTTTGCTGCCCTAGGGACTGAGGATTGAATCCCAGCCCCAGTCCATGTAGATGCATGTGCTGAACTGCGGTGTGCTTCCCATGTGGGAGGCCCCCAGCTTGGTTCTTGCTGGGGTGTGCTTCCCATGTAGGAGGCCCCAGTTCAGCCCCATGGCTTGAAGGGGCATGCCTCCCATGCTGGAGGCCCACAGCTCTGTTCCCACCCTGCTTGACCCCCACTGTGTGGAGTGAAACCATGTTGAGAAAAATAGATGATGTACAACTATGGAGACTGCTCTGGGCTCTTCACCTTTTCTCTGTCTCTCTGTCTCTGTCTGTCTCTGTCTAAAACAATAAAATAAATCTTAAAAGAAGTCTTCTACACCAGAAGACTCTGGGGTTATCTTACATTGCTGATTCATTAATTTAAATCTACAAGAAACAGATAATTACCATGTTGTAGGATTTAGAAAAAATGTTTGAAAACTACTGTTACAGTAATTTCACTTCAAAGAATCTTTGCTAAGGAAACCATTCAAAGTTTTTACATACCCAAAAGTATTTGTCACAGCATTATTTATAATTAAAATGGGAGGAAAAAAGGAAATACCTAAAAGTACAGAAAAGATTAAATAAATGGCACTATATCCAAGTTGTGGGATATTATACAGCCATACAACTAATGTTTGTTAAAAGGTGTTTGAAGACATGGGGAAATGATTATACTACATTGGGTGGGAAAAAATCAAAATTCTAGTCATCGACTTCTTAACACAATACTCACAGACTCTCTCTAGGTAATATGGGTAATTTGTATTCTTTTTCCTATACACTGCTTCATTTTCCATGTTTACTATGGTGAACATAATAAATAAAGGAAAAAAATAGCTTTAATAAAATAGTTCCAGTTCCCTTTTCTTCCGTAGCTGAAAACACTGACATAAATATCCTCAAAATACCACCTAGGACAAAAATTACTCATATGTAATTAATGCACTATATTTACCAATTAAAGTCACAAATGTTTCACAGTGCTAATACAGTGCTCCACTAATCACCTCTTCTTCTTTTTCAGACTAACCTGGCCAAGCAAGAAGGCCGCTTAGCAGTTGCTAATGCTGAATTGGGAAAGGCTCAGGCACTGCTTGATGAGAAACAAGCTGAGTTGGATAAAGTACAAGCAAAATTTGATACAGCAATGAATGAGAAAATGGTGAGATTAAGTACCCAAAATTACTGAAACTGTTTGCTGAACTTTTATACAGTATGTGTGCTATTTAGAAATTAGTCAGATATTTATGATGAAAAAGTATTTACCTGAATGCCATTACTCCCTGACTGTGTCTACTTATTTTGGATCTTGATCACTTCAAACTCATTTTTTGTGTTTTTTAAGTAATCATTTTGTATCTGAGGAAGTTGTGATGTCATATCCAAAGAGTACTGACTTCGGAGTTAGAAAACTGAGTTTGAGAACCAGCTCATGCACTTAGTAATTGTGCAATTGATCTAGCATTATTTATCAAATAGGGATCCTAATACAACCTCATGGGATAGGTTGCAAGCATTCGAGATCTGATAAATGACCCACAATCAGCTTATGTGGAACAGGGGCCAGGGGTAAAAGAAAGTCCTGACTCAGCGTTTGTTGATTTCTGTGCTCTAGGCCAGCAGTCCCCAGTCTTTTTTGGAACCAGGGACTGGTTTCATGGAAGACAATTTTTCCATGGACTGGGGTGGGGAGTAGGGGTGTGAAGGATGGTTTCAGGATGATTCAAGCACCAGCTGCAGCTTAATCGTCACTTATTACTCACTGGTAGGGTTCTGATATGAGTTTGCAAGCAATTGATTTATTATGGTCTCTGTGCTGTCAAACCTCTCTGCTAATGTTAATCTGTGTTTGCAGCCACTCCCAGCACTAGCATCACGGCCTCAGCTCCACCTCAGATCATCAGGCATTAGATTCTCATGAGGAGCATGCAACCTAGATCCCTCACATGCACAGTTCACAATAGGATTCCCACTCCTGAGAATCTAATGCCACTGCTGATCTGACAGGAGGCGGACAGAGCTCAGGAGGTAATGCAGGCAATGGGGAGCAGCTGTAAATACGGATGAAGCTTTGCTAGCTCACCTGCCTCTTACCTCCTGCTTTTCGGCCTGGTCCTAAGAGGCCATGGAGGTCCCACGGAAGTTTGGGACCCCTGCTCTAGGCACTCCCATCACTGCCAATTTTAAGCTATCGATGTGATGACACTGAACACAAATTTGGAGAAATATGTGCAGCAATATACCATTATATGTTATTTCTACCATGTAGACACAATGGACTTAAATAACTCCAAAATAGATAATACTAAAATGTTGTAAATAACTAGGAGGTGATGAGTTTTGTTTATTTCTTGTCTTTTCTTTAAATATAATTTGTTTACATAATTTAATTTCTAATAATGGCTGTGTTTAACAACAGCTCACGCATTTCCTGAAAATTTAACAGTTGGCTCTTGTGAGCTAATTAAGCTGGCTGCAGCCCACTACTGTTGTGTGGAAGTTTCCTGGGGAAAAGAAGTACTTTGTAAACTGCAAAGAACTCAAGGGTTAATTAAATCCAAGACTTAAAGTGGTATATTTTATTGAATTGATACTGTTTTGAAAATATTCATGGAAATACTATTTTAATTTATATGATTTGGATTTTTTCTTACAAAATTGCTTTTCTTGAAATCTTGTAAGATAAAATAACTACATTCTGAATGAGTTGCCAGAATTTAATAGGCAAAGTTTCACTCCCACTGGATTTTTACATTAAATATATTTTGCACATTAAGGAATTCCTCTGTGTATTTTTACATGTGAATATAATGGATGTTTTAGAAAAATTCCTTGAGATATCCTTCCTTTATGAGTGTAGGATTTGCTGAATGATGCAGATATGTGCCGGAAGAAGATGCAGGCAGCTTCCGCTCTCATTGATGGACTGAGTGGAGAAAAAGTCCGATGGACTCAGCAAAGTAAAGAGTTCAAAGCTCAGATTAATAGGTATCACTTTTGGTCTTTGTTATAAAATTGCTGTTCTTCTTAGCCACCACCCCAAATGCTACCTCTTTGTGACGTTAGAGAACATAAAACCCAACTCCCTGTGAAGTGCTTTCCTCTTTCCATTTATCCATCTCTAAATCCTGTCATCCAAGAAAGTGCTTACAGCTTAAGTTATGCCTCTCAGTAAAACAGAGAGGGAAGAAAATTTTGTGGGACATTTTTCATCTCAATTTCAGTTCAGTGATGTGGGTTTTCAGTATGAGAGTACTTCTGCTATGGCTTGAGTTTGCCAGAACAATGCTCTTGTTGTCTACTCTTCACTATCGGTGTCCTCAGAGAACTTTGAGAGAGAAGAATGAGAAAGGAAGAACAGTTTAACAAGGCATGGGATGACAACAGCATACTTTCCTCCTCTGTGTGTCCGGGCTTTGGACCTGCAGTTTGCAGGAAAGAGCCTTCTCTCTAGCTCCCTGACCTTCTCCAGATGTGGCCACTCCAACCCCTTTTTTGGACGTTGGGGCTCCTTTTTGCATTCTCTCTCTAGAGCTGGCCACCAAGTGTTAAGCAGGGAGCAAAGAAGGATTTCACCCAATAGTAAAACAAAACTGCACTGTGGCCTTTCAAACTCCTTAATGGGAGAGCTTAAACTGTGTCAGGTGATTCACTTTGTGTATTTTCTTAACAGACTCGTAGGTGATATTCTGCTGTGCACAGGATTCCTTTCCTACCTTGGCCCTTTCAATCAGATATTTAGGAACTATTTGCTTAAAGATCAATGGGAGATAGAGTTGAGAGCACGGAGGATTCCTTTCACTGAACACCTGAATCTTATTTCAATGTTGGTGGATCCTCCAACAGTAAGTGTTACGTTCCTCCTAATATGACTTGAATTTCAGTCTCATTTTATTTCTTACTAAGAAATCAAGGCACACCTAATTTGTTTCTTCCTTTTTCCATTTAATTGAAAAGATGGTTTTGAAAATGCTTAAGAGCTTCAAAAATAAATTTTCTTTGTTGTATAAAAATTCCTTAGCATTTTAATAAATCATGCTTTCAAATTAATACCAGTTGCACTGCAATGAACTAAATGATTATTTGTGAGTTACAGACTTGCTGATACTGATCTCTTCTTATAACCCTCCATTATTTACACCAGTCCTATTAGATCACACTCTCTTTCAAATGTTTTAGGCAAATGCAGACATTAACTAGGCTATGTGTACTGGTAGTTACCTTCTTTTGATCAGTAACCACCTTTATTTTAGAATCCAACAGCAGTACACAGTAGCACATTGTGGTATCACTGAGTGAAAGCATGTCCTACTACACTTGCCTTCCTTGTTGGGAATTTGATGTCTCTGTCAATTTTCACCATACGAGTATCTAGCAGAGCTACTGTGGTAGGAAATGCTTTCCCAGCAATTTGTATTCATGAGTTGCTTTTCTGATTTGTGAAGATGCTCCTCGGTTGCTCTTTCCTTAGAGATGCCGTGCTATTAATTTCATGTTATCTCTATTTAATCATTAAAAATTAATCTTTTCTAATTTGAGCAATGTTGGACTGATCCTGACAGGGACTAAATAATGTATTGGAGCTTCAATGGGTCACTGGTGAGGCAAAATGGGCCAGGATGTTCTTTATTAATTACGGCCTTTAAAGATGCTGGGATAATTGAACAAAGATGGAGGCTTGTTGGTTCATTGGCTCTCCGATGATTTTATTGGCCATGTGGAAGCAGGCTAGCAATTTCCTCTTAGTTGGGAAAAGAAAAATTATTTTTAATGTCATTGATGAGATCCTGCCAATGTAATATCTTATCTTCTCTAATTTCTCTGCTTCCAGCTATGCAATCCCCTGTAGTCCATATAAACAGAACCAGAGGGCAGGAGGGTAAGTTTCAGAAGCTTATGTCAGGGTTTATCTTCTCTGGCATCTCACTATATAATATGTCCACTAACTCCAGCCAGTCTGGATCCCACCACCTCACTCAGTGTCACCATATTTCAAGCCTCTCTGTTTCTGAATGTTCAGCAACCATGCTTCAGAATTCTCAAATCAGGCTTAATATGCAATCAATTTAATAAGAGTTCCTTGTAAGTATGAAAATTCAACATGGAGGGCTGTCTAAACCTAGTCTTTAATTATTAGGGAAAAGATTTATTAGATGATGAATTTGTTTTTTAAATTTAATATTATTTAGTTTACATTTTTACCAGTTTGTTCTTTTTAATTAGTAACCTATTGCTTAGTCTTGATGGAAAAAAAATGTCCAAATTTTTAATTCTTTTATATTGGGATACTTTTAATTACTAATGAAAGCATTCTTGTTCTCCTTTTAATGGCCATATCAATTTCCTGTTATTCAGATTGGTGAATGGGGACTGCAGGGATTACCAGGAGATGACCTTTCAATTCAGAATGGCATTATTGTGACAAAGGCCACCAGATACCCACTTCTCATAGATCCACAAACTCAAGGCAAAACTTGGATTAAATCAAAGGAAAAAGATAATGACTTGCAAGTATGTACCATGTATGGGAAAGGAATCTTGAAATCATGAAATTTTCCCAAAATTTTAATTGAATCTACTAGCCATAAAGTTGTCATCTCTACAATTGTTTGCCAATTTACATCCTTGAGTTTTATAACAGGGATTTGGGAAAAGGCTTTAATATTTTCTCTCTTTTGTGTTTTCTCTTGACCTCACTCTCCTCTCTCTCTGTTCATTTCCCTTGCTCTCATGCTTTTGCCAATACTGGATGTGGCTTTTATTTTGGGCCTGGGGTCTTGGCTTATAGGAAAGCAGCTAAAGAAGAATTTGTGATTTAAGCCACTTGGCTCAGACATTTGGTACATCAGACATTTGGTATTACGTAGCATATCAGACTACAATACTGAAGTTGGAGTCTTATAAGGTATTAATTTTAAGGTAAGGGTAGACAAAGGGCAGCATTTTAACCCTCCTGGTTCCCTTGGGGATATTGTTACCTTTGATATTTCAATTCAGCTACCAATATAAATTATTTATGGTTCCTTAGACACTGTTCCCAGTTCTAAGCTTCCTGGATCCATATATTTTTTTGTTAAATTTATTGGGGTGATATTGGTTGATAATTATTACATTATTTCCAGGTATACAATTATGTTGTCTATGCATTGCATTATGTGTTCACCACTCAGAGTCAGCTTTCTCTCCATCGTCATATATTTGATACTCCCTCCCTATACCAGAGCCCCTCCCCTGCTCTCTTACCCACCTCCCCCCTTACCCTCAGGTAACCACTGAACTATTTATTGACTGTGGCCATGAGTTTTTGTTTTTTGCTACTTTCAGTTTTATATTCCACCTATAAGTGAGGCCATATGTTTCTTGATTCTTTCAGTCTGACTTATTTTGCTTAATAAGATGGTTTCAAGGTCCATCCATGTTGTCACAAATGGCTGTATTTCATCTTTTCTTATTGCTGAGTAGTATTCTATTGTGTAAATGTACCAGAACTTCTTTATGCAGTCATCTATCAAAGGGTAGCCATTCAAACCCTCTTCCAAAACTCATCCCCCCTCAACTGAGCCCCAGCTGCTACCTGTAATACAGTGAGAGGAAAAAGGCAAACTGCAACTACCCTATGACACAAACCTGGACCATCCCCAATTAACCCTGCCATACAGGGACATACAGGAGACCCCAGGAAGATGCAAAACACAGGTGCAGCAGCCAGCCTTTTCCTAAAGTGACATCAGAGACATACCACACCACAGCCCACATCACTTTCCCAAAGTGGGGATACATTGAGACTAAGACAGTTGGGTCAAAAAAAGAGAGAGAGAGAAAGAGAGAGAGAGAGACCCATCTTCTAGAAAAGCCCCCGAGGGAAAGTGTACTCATGCCTTAGGCGAAAAAAAACACCTCAAGCACAATGAACACCTCAGGATCAAAAGCAACTAAAAAAAAAGAAAGAAAGAAACTAAAAATCTCTAGAAAATTAATCTATAGATTTGGAAGCATATAATCTTAGTGAAACATAATTCAGGTCTGTAATTCTCAAGACACTCAGAGAGCTCAATAAATGCTGGCAAAGTACCCAGACACAGTTAAATGACCTCAATAAGAAAATTTCTGATCAAATATTTTACCAATAAAATTGAGAAGTCAGAGCAGACACAAACAAAAAAAACCTCCTAGAAATAAAAAGAATAATGGGAGAATTGAGAAAAGAACTAGCCAGTATAGGAAATAGGGCTGATGAGTTGGAGGAAAGAAATAGTGGCATCAAAGGTAGAAACATGGAAATTTCAGAGAAGGAAGATGAAAGGGATATGACAGTCCAGAGAAATGAAAGAGCTCTGCAAGCACTATCTGACTCCATTAAAATGAGCAACAGTAGAATAATAGAGGTACCAGAAGGAAGTGAGTTGGAATCTTCTCAGAGCCTTTTAAAGCAGATAATAGATGAGAACTTTCCTAAATTATGGAAGTAACTGGGATCCCAAGTTCAAGAGGAAAACAAGAGCCCTAACTACCTAGACCCTAGCAGATCTTCTCCAAGGCACATTTTTCTGAAAGTGACAAAACCCAAAGACACAGAAAGAATCCTCAAGGCTGCCAAGCCTATCAGGCTATTGTCAGACTTCTCAGCAGAAAGTCTGCAAGCCAGGAGGCAGTAGAGCCCAACTTTCATTTTATTTTTTTAAAGAAATTTTTAGCCAAGAATTAACTATCCAGCAAAATTAACCTTTAGATATGAAGGAGGAATAAAGACCTTTTCAACTATAGGAAAGCTGAGGAAATTCTCCAGCACAAAGCCAGCATTTCAAGAAAAACTGAAAGAGGCTATTTGACCTGAATCAAGAAATCAAAATAAATGAAGAAAAGTTGGGACAACAAAGAAATAAAAAGGAAGTAATGGATACAGGAAATATTCATATATTAATCATCACCCTAAATGTAAATGGACTGAATTCACCAATAAAGAGGCACAGAGTAGCATATTGGATTAAAAAACAAAATCCAAACATATGATGTCTATAAGAAACACACCTCAGCCACAAGGACAAACACAGGCTCAAAGTAAAAAGGTGGAAGCAAATGGCATTCAGAGAAAAGGGAAAATACATCAAGAAAACATGACAGTCATTAATATATATGCCCCTTACCAGGAAGCACCAAAATTTACAAAGCAATTATAGATCTAATAGGAGAACCTGGCAAAAGCACAATTATAGCAGGAGACCTCAACACCCCCTTGACAACCTTGGACAGATCATCCAAGCACAAAATAAATAAGGAAAGAGCAGCCTTAAATGATATATTTCAGCAATAGAACGTAATTGACATTTATAGGACATTTCATTCTGTGACATAGGACTATACATTTCTTTCTAGTGCACATGAAACATTTTCAAGGGTAGACCATATCCTGAGACACAAATCCGGCCTCAGCAAATACAAGAATATTCAAATAATACCAAGTGTATTCTCAGACCACAAAGCTTTGAAACTAGAGATCAACTGTAAAAAGAAAGCAGAAAATATCACACATACGTGGAGATTGAACAACATGCTATTAAAAAATGACTGGATCAAAGAATAAATAAAACAAGAGATTAGAAAATCTGTAGAATCGAATGACAATGAAAACAC
>PVKE010030712.1:0-19464 GCA_004027555.1 Craseonycteris thonglongyai
ATTATGGACACACTCAATGGTTTGGTGTTTACCTGGAGAGGGGGGAAGAGGGGGGAGGGAGAGTTGTGAGGGGAGGTGGGAGTGGGCACTGGATGTGTGTGTGTGTGGAGGGGCTGGTTCTGGGTGGTGGGCACATGGTGTGATGCGTGGGTGATGTGATGTGGACTTGTGCATCTGGAAACTATCTAATTGTTACCAACCGATGTCACCCCATTAAATTTAACAATAAAATATAATAATATTAAGAAATCAAAAAAAAGGATATCTGGGTTTCCCACAATCCTCCAACCCAACCAGACTGTAGGAGTCCCCACGGTTTCTCACAGTCAGATGTGTGGGATTCCTTTTCCCATCACCAGTGTTCTAGGCTGGGGAACCGGATATGGAGCTGGGGTCCCTTGCTCCTCCAAGGGGAATCTCTGCAGTTGAGATATGCCTCCAGATTCCTTTACACCACCGGAGGTTTTGTTACTTTCTCATCTCTACCCCTCCTACCAGTCTTGACATGATCTCCTCTTCTTTGCATCATTAGTTATAATTCTTCTGTTCAGCTAGACTTGAGATGGTTCTTCAGTTGGTTGATCAATAATTTAGTTGTAATTTTAATGCATTCATGAAACAAAGCAGGCATGGTGTTTACCTGCTCTGCCATCTTCGATCTTATGAATATATTTTTTAAATCTCTATCATTAGAATAGAATACCTAGCAATACCCTAAATGTATTTATCAAGCAATGAATAAATAAATCAATGTTTTATTAGTCTTTGGCCAATAGTTGAGGAAAGCCGGGATGACTCAGCGGGTTAAGCTCACTTTGCAGCCCTGGGGTCTGAGGATCGAGTCCCAACCCTGGCCCATGTGCACCCATATGCTGAACTCTAGGTTGTGTTTCCCGTATGGAGGTCCCCAGTTCAGCCTTCAACTCACCAGGACGTGCCTCCCATGTGGGAGGCTTCTGGCCCAGTTTCCACCCTGTGCATCCTTTGCCCACCTGTGTTTAACAAAACCATGTTGAAAACTGATGATGTACAACTATGGCAACTGCTTTGAGTTCTCCCCCTCCTCTCTGTCTCTCTTTGCCAAAAATATTAAAAAAACAAAATGAAAATAAATAGTTGAGATAGTGGAGTTTCTAATTTGTTGAAACACTTTGGGGAAATATTTCTTTTGAGGTCATATTTATAAATAATAATCATGAAGTAACAGCTTTTACTGGAAGGAAAAATATTAAGTGTTCTGTAGGCCATGTGTTGTAATGAAAATGTAATGGAAACATCTCCAAAAACAATTTTGCTAGAGTTCATTTGTCTTTCTTTTTTGTATGTCTAAATTTAATACTTCAGTTTAGTTACTGCTTTCACATAGCAAATGACTGTGACATAGTTGTCCAGATTTGTCCAATAAGATTTTACACTCCCCAAGGCAGGTTTTGAAACAGAGAGACACAAACCATCTTAATTTATAAAGAGTGTGAAGGTTTTCAAACCATGTTTAGATTGGTTATATTTTCATCTTCTTTTTGTAACACGTTTCTTCTTCCTGATCGTAATACTCATAATGTATTTAATTTGTCCCTAGATAATAACTTCTTATCATTTTTGTTGTTGTTGTTGAGTGAGTACATTCTAACGCTTTTTAATAAACCATGAGGATTAAATCTCCCAATTATCAGTGTTTTCATGCTATATCATACCCTAAGAATTCAAAGTATTTCAATATCTGTTTCTGCTTAAAAAGGTCCAGTGGGGTTCACATTATGTACATGCTTTCAATCCACATTCCTCTTGTGTAGGAACACACACACACACACACACACACACACACACCTGTATACAGGGTCCAGTAAAAGTAACATCCCATTTTTCTAAGCTGGTAATCTATTATAAATCCTATATTAAAAAATCATAAGCATGTAATTCTGTAACATAACCATATCATACTCAAGCATACTATACTACTTAAAAAGGGGCATTATTTCTACCAGACCTTGCATTTCTCTATCATACATATCTATCTATTTATCTATCCATCCACCCATCCATCCATTATCTATCTATCTATCTATCTATCTATCTATCTATCTATCTATCTATCTATCTATCATCTGTCTATCATCTATCTTCCCCTAAAAGGAAGCAAATCCATCATAAAAATTAACTTTCTCTGAATGTGATATTAAAATTAAAGAGACCAGTCTTGAATATGTACATAAGAAAGTCTCAGAAGTATGAATAATTGCTGTTCAAGGGAGTAATCCTCTGATAAAGCTATAATCTACCAATCTGTCTTCTAACTGTAATTGTTTGGGTTTTATTTCTTTCTATAAATGAGGTAATGAGATTTAGAGATTGAAGGGCAGAAATTTAATTGACAGTGTAGTAAACAGACATCTAAGGTAAGCTTTAAAAATGACACCATCACTCATTGAAAATTTCAACTAAATTAAAAATGAATTAAACTAGTTAACTTTTGCAATATTCAGTGAAATTTAGTAACCTATGAGAATTCCTTTCAATTAGTATTAAGCAAAAGATTCTTTTCAGAGAAGTGAAGATTAGCAATTATGTTTTGTTATTTCCCAATACTGCTTTAACATTTCTCTTGTGGGCTAGATCATGTATCCATACCCTTCAGGGTAATTCACAAAATGTAATACAAACTGGCTGTGTTTTGTGAGGGTGGATATTTTAAAATATATTTTAGCTTAACACCTGCACCATTTTGCAGCAGAAATACTGCATTTTACTGATAGTACAATTCTAATTCAGGTAATATATTTACTGTATTTTTCGGCGTATAAGACGACCGGGCGTATAAGATGACCCCCTAATTTTACAGTTAAAACATAGGTTTAGGCCTATATTCGCTGTATAAGACTACAGCCTCGGAAGTGGGGGGTAGTCTTATACAGCGAATATAGGCCTAAACCTATGTTTTAACTGTAAAATTAGGGGGTCGTCTTATACGCCCGGTCGTCTTATACTCTGGAAAATACGGTAGCTATATTTATTTCCAGTTATTTACAATTTTCTCTAGATAGCATTAAAAAGTGATTAGACTTTTATATTAATATGGTTCAGACTGTGGCCACAAAGGCTGTAGTCATGAGAACTCTTGCCCAATTAAAAAAGTACCATGCTCCAGTATGTGGTACAGTATTCCTTGAAACAGAATTATACTGTACAAAATATTTGGTAATTCCTTGAGGTTTATTAAAACAGCAGCTATAGAAATATCTTTATTGAGAAAAAAAGAGAAGAGTACAAATTTGCTAATTTGTATGGTTTTTTTAGTTTAATCTAAATTTCTTAGCAGTATTTTTTCTGGTTTTAGTATTTCACTAGACTTTTAAAATATATGTGTGTATAAATTAATATGATATTGTAATATATTATTTATTATATAAATATTATATTAGAGTTTAGTGTTTTTTCAAATCATCTGATTATTTCAATAGAATTTTTTTAAGATTTATTTTGATTGTTTTTGACAGAGAGAGAGAGAGATAGAGAGATACAGAGACAGAGAGAGAAGGGGCAGGACCCAGAACAGTCTCCACAGTTGCACATCATTGACTTTCCACATAGTTTTATTCCACAGGTGGGCACGGGGCTGCACAGCACAAGATATGGGCTGGGGTTTCACCCCAGTGAGAACTGAACTGGGGGGCACTTCCCAGTCCAGCATATGGGTCCACTCGTGCTGGGGCCAGGATTTGATCCTCGGTCCCCGGGGCTGCAAAGTGAGTGCTCAACACCCTGAGCCATCCCGGCTTCCCTTATTTCAATAGAATTTTGCTTTAGAGATCAAGAGACTTAAAAAGAGGCATGACTAAATATATCTTATTATAATCATTTATTCACATGCATCATTTAAGTTTTATGCATGTAGACCTTTTTTTTGCCCCCTATGTGTGTCACTATTTCAATTTTGAGATTTTTTTATCAGAAGATCCTCCAAATTTAGAGTTAGATGTCACCTTACTCTTTGGCTTCTTTAGACCATGTTTTACTCTAAACAAAGAACATTTTATATGTTTAAATAATGTATGCCATTGCCTCATTGTGCTTCAGATTTTTATACTCACCCAGTCTGTAAGTGTGGCCTATCTGTGACTTTGGTCAGCCTTGTTCAACAGAGCTCATTTTGAAGGGTGTTGATATTTGTGCTAGCTGTGGGAGTGGCAACAGGACCATTTGGACTAACCTTTTTCCATATTAACATGATTTCCAGAGAGACCCAGAGTTATTAATCACTTTTCAGAAGACTTTATGTACACAGCCACGATTGTAAGCAATGGTAGACACTTTCAGATAGTGGTTTGTTTCTTAAGAATATACACAGTAAAACTGGGTGCTTCTTTTGGAATCAGACATTCAGTTACTCTCTAGAGATAATAAAGTGCTCAAAAACCTCAAGTTTTTTTCAGTTTAGAAATTTTAGGTATAAGCACTGCCAAAACTGTACAAGAAATGACTCTACAAGGTACCACTATAGCTTCTCGATGGTAATTGTTTAAGCTTATCAACAAGAACTGAATTTAATTAATTTAATATAAATGGCATGTCTTTTCTTCCTCCTCTCAAAGCCTTCTGCCAAAATTTAAGGCACGATTATGTGTATATACATTTTCTAGGACCCAGAAAATGTTTAGTGAATAAATGAGGCTGAAATGGTAATTATTGAAGGAATTCCTTTTTATTTTTAATCCAGAAAAATTTACCATTATACCTCAAGTAAACATTACTTGGCATTTATCTAATCAGAATTCCTCATTTTTCTTTATTATGTTAAAATAACAAATTACCTCATGCATTAAGCTATCTCAGTAGCATTTATGTTTAGTCATAATTTGTTAAAAGACTCCTTATTAATTTCCTGATGTTTTATAGTATGCATGTGCGATACTTTTGGTTTGAACAACAATGAAAAGCCAACATCATAATCTAGGATCTCGCTGCCTGTAGGATGGTTAACACTAGATAAAATGCATTTATTCTTGGCAGTCATTGTATAGTACCTTGGAGAGTTACTGTAACTACTGACTAAAGTGTGACTTTTCACAAGGCTTATTGTATTCAAAATGTATGTTATTAAAATAGCAAAGCTTTTTATATTGTTATTTTTGAGATCCCTGACAAGATAATAAAACATGGAGAAAAGTCAGTGTGGTTATGTAGGAGAGGTGTAGCCTGCTGATATATTTACTAGGTAAACATGGGATCGTGAAAATTATTAACTGGGAAACGGAACTTTAGCAGCACTTGTAATGCTGCTGTGAGGCACAATTTTCTGGACTGTGTCCTACATGGGCACATCTTCCAGTTTATCAGCATCTGCTTTCATGATGGTTATCCAATAAAACACTCCTGGGTCGGCTCCTTCCACCACATTACGGTTCTGCTGCTCACCATCAGAACTGTCACTTTTCCTATAAGTGGCCTACTTGATCCCTAGGTACAGACCAATTCCCTGGCATAGAAATAACCTTCTCAGCCTTTGCTTATAACAAAAGAATTCGGAGGGAGGACACAGATTAGCAAAATAGAATGTGGGGGAGGGGGGATTATTTCTGTGTATATGCCAAGAAGAAACCCCCAAAGGAATATGTTGGCAGTGAGTATAATCTTTGAGAGTAGTTATAGTATGGTAAACAGGATGAGTTTTAATGGTGAAGGGAATTATTTTTAGTGTTAATGGCTGACACAAACTGTTTTACTTATTTTTCTCTGATGAATAGTTTATTTCAAAGGTTAGCTAAGGTAGGATGAGCACTAATGTTTATTGAGAGTCAATAATATTCCAAATATTGTATTAGGTATGAAAATAAATTTTTAGTAATGCTCATAACAGCTATGCAGAAATGGCATTTTCATGTCATTTTACCAATGAGAATATCTACTTCTATCAAAGTACCCAGTTCTCTGGAATAGCTCTAAATAATACATCTTTGCCTTGTGTCTAAATGCTCAGGTTCCTATTAACAATGCTTCAGAATGAGAATAAACAAAATAATCTAATGATGGTTGGGAGTGTGCAAAGCCCTGTACTCTATTAAAATGTAGATGTTATATCTTCTGATCTGAAGGGAATTTGCATTTAGTAGTGAGATAAGATATGAAAATGGTAAAAGACAACATGAAATAGATATATTTGTTACTTGCTTCTAATACTCTATAATTTATGTAGCTCTTTCAAAAAAGTATCACATTTGAGCCACAGAGAAATTATGTGTAAATGGTGTTTACTTTTTCAGCCACACTTTATGAGGATGACATTGAAGTTTGTATAATTTTGGTGACTTGCTTTCTAACAACTAAGAAATATTGAAACTGGAACTAAATATCAGCTCTTTTCCAAACTCTGTGATTTTTTTTATTATAGCATATTGAATATAGGTGAAATAACAATATTTTTAGAGAGCTTTTCTTATTCAGTATTCATGTATTATATCAGTTAATTCTCACAACTAATCTGGGAGGCAGTTCTTCTATTATCCCAGTTTCAGAGGTTGGGATAAACTTGAGACATAAAAGATCAATGACTTATTCAACACCATAAAGTTAGTAAGTGGCAAAGATATGATTCATATTTAAATAGTGTGGTTCCTGAGACCATGCCTTAAGCATCATGTTATACTGCCTTATGTCACACTGGTTTGGAAGACTGACCACAAACTCTACCTCACATAGTTATTGTAAGAATTGAGTTGATACATATAATGAACTTGGAAGAGTAGCTGACAATAAATGTTAGCTGTCACTGGGATAGTCTATATATTCAAGCACTAGTACTGTGCTGTTCCAAAATGAAAAGCGTAGCTAGTTGGAAATTTTCAATGGGAAATTAGTCTTTTAGCAACATTAATTGATTATTTTTCATGACTCTTCAAAAAGCTTTATACAGTAATCCCTCCTTATCAATATAAGATATGTCCCAAGATCCCCAGTCTATGTCTGAAACCGTGGATAGTTCTGAACCTTATATATACTATGTTTTTTTCCCCATACATATATACACACCTTTTCTGTTAATGTAAGCACTCTATGGCTTCTCTTTGACATATACAAATTTCCAGCATCACAACTCTTGTGCTTTGGGGACATTATTAAATAAAATAGTGTTACCTCAACACGAACATTGCAATACCTTGAAATCCTGTTTAATAATTGAGATGGCTGCTAAGTGACTAGGTGGATAGCATGTACAGCATAGCAATGCTGATGATTTACATCTTGGGTGGACAGAGCAGGATGGATGGTACAACATTTCATCATGCTACTCAGAATGGCTCACAATGTAAAACTTATGAATTTTATGCTTCTGAAATTTTTCATTTAATATTTTTGGGCCAAGGTTGGCCACAGGTAAATGAAACTGCAGAAAGTAAAACTATGGATAAGGGGAGACTACTGTAGTTTTAGTTTTTATAGTTGTGTCTGTCATCTATTTTTTGGTATATGGGAGGAGATATGAGTCATGAGCAAAATTTGTTTAATATTTGACTCTTCTTATATACTACTTATATAACACAACAAGAATAGTAACACCTTGCATATTAAAACCCTGTTAAAGCAACTTGAAATTAATAACCTAGCTGTATTGGTAATTTTTGGGGATTCTTCCTATAACCATATGGTTCACAAAAGTTTTAACCAACTTATGTATACTTCCAAAATAATTTCTTTAGTTACCTTTAAATTGATTTTGACTTTAAACTAATTTTATCTTTTCTGGAAGTTTTAAAAAAATATAGCTTGTAAGAAAGAGAATTTTTGAGCTAATCCAATCCATGACACCCTAATTTGTGCTTGAGTGGACACTAAACTCTATTTCAAAAATTTTTTTTTTAATTGAACTGGGGGCCTCACTGCATTCAGGAAGCACACCCCAGTTCAGCATGTGGGTCTGCCTGGGCCGGAGCCAGGATTCGATCTTCGGTCCTCAGGGCTTCAAAGCAAGCACTTAGCCCACTGAGCCATCTTGGCTTTCCCATATTTCAATTTTTTAACAAGCAAAATAAAGATGTTGAAAGGAAAAAGTGAAACATTGTACATAAAATTGTCTTAAAGGGTATAAAATAGGTAATAACTCTATAAGGATTGTAAATGTCTAAGCATTATGTTCTCCTGTATATGTGAAACAAAAATGTAAAAGTATAAAAAGTATAAAATATTCAATGATGATGATGACAATGATGATATTCTTGTTTAACCTTCAACTGTTCTAAGTCATTCTAACAATGTCTGCTAGAATAATCTTCCAGGTTAAAGCTTTATGCATTTCCATAATTCACTGTCTTCCAATAAGTATCCAGTTCTCAACAGATGTCCACAAACGATGGCCATCTGGTGTCTCTTATGCTCTAAACTAATAGAGCTTGCCATATTCATACTTCAATACTTTTTTCTTTTTCTTCTTAATTTTATTTTCTGTATGTTCAGGTAATTGTCACTCCTTAATTGTGCTATGAGCTTCCTGAGGCAATCAAAACATAAAACATGTGGGATGGAAGTAGTAGAGGTTTGATAATTTTTATGGGGGTATAGAGAGTGAAAGTTCTATAATTGATAAAATTCATCTATCTATCTATCTATCTATCTATCTATATATATATATATATATATAGAGAGAGAGAGAGAGACTGATGTTTTCAAACTCTTGATTGTTTTATGATTTTTGTATGTATCTATTTTCATATCTATAGATATGGCTTTTAGAAATACTCTGAAAGCTTTTGGTAAAAAGTAGTATATTAATGCAAAGTATTGTTATCTTTCTGTTGATAGCACTTTAGAATTCTGCACAGCTTGAGAAAATATGTATCTCTTCAAGGCATTTTATCCTAACCTGATTTTGCTTCTCTATATCCTAATTTGGTTGATATTGAAAAAAATAATAATAATTCTTTGAATATAACATAGACTGGAAAAAATGGGACAATAATTTATCAGAAAATATTATATTCCTGACTGAGAAATGATTTGTAGCAGGGCACATAGATATTTGAATAATCTATAAGAACACATTGAAAGCTGCCTACGATATCAATGCCTGTTGAAAGAATTTAGCAACCCCTTTCTGTTAGAGTCATTTTCTATACATATAAGATACTGTCCACATAAGCTTGCATCTGGTGCTCACAAAGTTCTAGTAGGTGTGGATTTTATGTCAATCTCAAGTAGCACTGATGTTGCTAAGGTATAATAGAATTATGTGCTGTTAGCAAGGAGAAAATAAAAATAATCTTTTGGCATAGGTAAAAATAAAATTAACTACTTTATTTATTTTCAAATCATTCTAAGATCTTATGATATGTGATGGATGTTCAGAAAGTATCCAGCCATGTACTCATTCTTATTATATTGATAATAGCTGGATTTATTTTTGGACAGCCCTTGTACATTTCTCTCTCTCTCTCTCTCTCTCTCTCTCTCTCTCTCTCTCTCTCTCTCTTCTTATTACTTATTCTATACTTATTGTTCTTTAGTTGTAAGTTTTTCATCCTTTTCCACCACTGTTTTATTCCCTTTCTCATTAAGAAGGAATGAACACTTTTTTATGCTTGAATCCTAAGCTGCTTAGTGAGTTCTTGCTAATTATTTTTAGAGCAGTTGTTTTATTCATTGTTTATAAGAGAATGAAGCTATAATTTCTTCAGAGCACTTTGAGGTATTTTTGTAAAATTAAAGACAATCCATATTGATAATCTCTATATTGAACTGCTGAGAGAAAGAAAGATAGAGAGTGAGAAAGAGGGAGAAATCAAAGCTTATCTTAATCCATTGCTATTGAGGTTTTAAGATTCACACTTTTTTCTCACTTCCTTTATTCTATATCTTTTTTCAAAGGGTCCACAATACTTTTACTATTTTTTTTTCCCAAGGAAAAAGTGGTGATGCTTTTCTTTTTTAATCTAAAACTCACAGAGGCCTTATTTTTTCTGAGTGTCTTTCTAGATGAATTCAGAAATCCTTGGGATGTTGTGGTAATAAAAGAGGGCTGGAGGCCCCCAACTCCCATACCAAAGACCAAAGAGGCAAACAAACAGACAACACTTATTTTGTCTTTATTGCAGAAACATAAATGTAATTAGAAAGGAGAGTCATGCTCTGCTAGGGATTTTGCTCCATTCAAAGCAAAGTGAGTAGAGGACTAATTCCACACCAGAAACTAATACATTTAGAGTTCTTAACCACCTTATGTCAACTTGACATTAATAGAAGAATAATTTTTAAAAATCTATAATTTCTTTCTCTGTATATCAATTTAATTTTTCTAACCCACTCTTTAAATATGAGTATATCTCCAATAAAATATGGCTTCACATGCCAGAAGTAAACATATGACTTTACAGGACTTAACACTATTCATTACATATTACTAAGCACTTACAGAGAGCCAGGTGATATGTTAGAATTTAAAGAGATGGAGACACAAAAGTCCCTGCCTTTAAGAAGCATACAGTCTATATTGAGAGAATCAGGCAAACCAGTGATTCCAACACTGAAGTCATTACTATAAAATAGCATGCTGCCATAGCATGATGACTTATTTTCTGGTAGGATTAAGTTTGTGATGTGATATAGTGTCTAGTTCACAAGTAAAAATAAATTTCTCTGTTGTTCCATGAATGGCCTGAGTTATGTATAAAGATTTGGAATTCATAAGCTTATGGTTAAAGCTGTAGGAAAGAAAGGAATTATCTAGAATGAATAAAGTTAGATGGAAGGAAGATTAAAAATGGAATGATGGAAACTTAACAGAATAATAGAGAAGGAGCAACAATGACAGAGAAGAAAAAATGAAATAGTAGTCAGAAAGATGGGGGAAACTGTGAGATACACATGTCATCAAAGAGAAGGGAATGCACAGACAGTTAGAGAGAAAGCATTTCATGGGAGAAGTAGTTCAATGAAGCAAGTGTTGCCTAAACCAATTTGGATATACTTAGACATGATGACAAATGAATTTATCATTTGCAAAAGTATATGTAGCCTTAAAATAAATAATTGTGAGGTTACCACACCTGGAAAATGATACAACATAGGGAATGAAAAAGCACAGACACAGGAAAATCATCAGCTTTGAAGGTATAAACAAAGGCCAATGAAATATAATTATAAAGATGGTAGAGAAATAGACCAAGGATGCATTAAGGACTATCACAGAAAGTAAGAGAAGGGAGAAATTTTAGAAGAAGAAAGTGTTTAGTGATACCAATTCTACTGATAAAGTAGAACTATACTGAAAATAATTCCATGGATTTGTCAATTAGATAGATTTTCATTATATACTGATTTATGTGATTATTTGGCTAATTTTATTTTTTCCATTAGATGGTAAACCTTAAAAGGGCAATGTGTAAGTCTATTTTGGGGTGGGGGTTTATGGTAGTGGTTATAAGATAGGAGAGGTTTGGTCACAATGATAGGCAATGGGAAAATACTTCAGTAGAAAGGAAGTTATTGAAAATAGAGAACAGGAATGACTCACAAAGCAATGCCGTGAGACCAGAGAGGAAATTGGATTTAGAGCAACATGGAGGGATTGGCCTGGAACATAAAGAAAGACCTTTTTATATTTATTTTACTATTTTAAATAGCATTCTTTAGTTTATTTCAATGTTAAATATCATTTTCTCAATAGGCTGAATCTTAAACATTGTAATATTGACTGATTGTGAGATTGGAAAATCTAATTTGTCAGGTGAAAATATACCTCTTCACATTTTAAAAATTATTTTAGATCTTTTTTCTTATTTTAATGCCTATATAATGTACAGTGTGGTGATTGTAGGTAATAATACTGTATTGCTTATTTGAAATTTGCTAAGAAAGTAAATCTTAAAAGTTCTCACCATGAGACAACAAATTTTTGTAAATATGCATGGTGATGGATGTTAGCTAGACTTACTGTGGTGATCATTTTGCAATATAAGCAAATATCAAATCATTATGTCATACACCTGAAAATAATGTAATGTATATGTCAATTATAATTTATTTTTTTTTAAAGCTTGTGTATCCTCTATACACGGTAGGTTTGCTTTCTTTTTTTCCCTAAGCCAGGTCATTTCAACATCTTCAAAAACAAGCATACATTATAATTATATTGACATTTAATTCTTAATGTCAATGGGATAAATTTAAAGCTTAGAATATAAATCCCAGAGCCATTTAAAATGTCATTCTAGTCTACCTCCCTTGTTCTACTACTGAAGAAACATGTACTAGGAATGTGATGCTTATCATGACATACAAGCATTGAGATAAAATCCCAGCTTCTTCTCATTCAGCAAGAAAATTTTGTGAGACTTTCTTTATCAATAATATGAAGCGATTGATTGTATTTTAGCCTCATGCTATTCACTCTGTAATTGTTTGATTTCCCTATTATTTCATATTTAATTCTTCAAAGTATTTGATAGAGTTTTTAAATGGTAGATGCATTTATAGTTTTTACTTTGATCTTATGCAGAAAAGCTCTCCTACTTAAAAGAAATAATAGCCATGATAGACAGTGCAAGTCATAGTATTTGTGACTCTTAAACATGCGAATGGGAAGAAATAGTGAATATTTAGCCCAATCATTCAATATATATATTTTTTAGTTTGTTTAAGTTGATTGGTCAAAGGAATTGAAACTTCTAAAAATAATATACTGACAGTCATATATTTATCTGAAATAATGATCTCACTGGAAAAAAAAGTTGATACACAGACCTTCTTAGCATACTGGTCATCATAAAAAGACTGTTTTGGGTTATCTATTTTCTGGTGAACTAATTACAGTAACAGTTTAACAGTCTTTTTGTATCCTTTCTTTTAGAAGAAGTAAGCACAATTTATTAAAGTCATATACACAACTGTACTTTGAATGCAATGTTTCTCTCACATCTGTGAAGGCTGTTTTTCCTGACCTGTGCTTCAGCACAATTGAGTTAAACATTCAGTTTACTATATTTAAGGCAAAATGCATAATGGGTGTTACTCAGCTGAGTAAGATGTGGAGCCTGCTTAGTAGAAGCTCATAGTTCAGTGATATAGGCAAACTCACAGGAAAAACTCTGATATGAAGCTAACTGTAATTAGGGACACTTGGAGACATATAGCAGAAGGCTCCCTATGTTTGCCTGGATCATCTCCCTTAAGCAGCCAATGTTCCTGACCACAAGGTATTTATTCTCTTATATCCTGGTTTCTGTAGGCAATCACTAATCCTGTCCTAAACTTGACTTCACCCATGCCTAGTGAGTTGCTTGGAAGGTTTCTCTTGGGTCTATTTCCTGGCTCTCAGCAATTTTGCCATAATGGCTTGGGAAGAAAGTACACAATTTCACCAACAAGCTAGTCACCAAGAATATGAAAAAAAATGTCCTAAAATTGCTGTGAGAAACTATTGCTACTTATTTTTTTCCTTCAATTATGTACTCCTTGAGAGAAAGAATGTTGATTGGCCAGTCATAGGATAAATGTTTCTGAGAAGGGTATTATTCATCCTTTGCCAGCGCCTGCTTCTTTGTGGCTACCATCTCTATCTCTTAACCATTAGTCCTAAGCTGACTGGAAAATTGCCAACGACACTTTATCTCACAACTTTCAGAGAAGCTGACAAGAAATCACTTGTAAGAACTGTCTTTTTTTTTTTTTTTTACTGTTATACATAGTATTTGGCTTAGAAACATTTTCCTCTAGCATATGACACAAAATACTCTATGTAAATGTGGGAATATCACTGTTAGGGTGTTTAAAGCATTTAAAGTCTCCTTTAATTATTTTTGAAGCAAAAAGAAAAGAAAGAAGGAGGAAATAAACATACAACCACTAGGATTAACATTGTTGTTACAACAGAAGAATTAAAATGAACTTTGAACATTCTGGAAGTCAGGACTCAGAATAAAACAACATGATAGAAAGGAATATGTATATTAATTACCAAAGGGATGATTTTTATTTCTGGCCATATGTTAAAATCTTACCTTGTGGAATATTATATAGCAGACAATGGTCCTCCACAATTTTTTTAGAAATGAAAAAGCAGGTTTCACTTGGCAATTTTTGTGTGAAAGCTTAAAACATCATGTATAATAAAGTCAAAGTGTGTTTAAAACAAATGCCAAGTTATTATAACCCAAAAATATCACAGTATTGCGACTTTCCCAAGACAGTCTATCTAAAATCTAAAAATAAGAGATGTACTTCTGCAAACCCCTTTCACCAACACATACATTTCTAAAAAGTCAGAAACTTTCAAAGTATAGTCTGTGTCTAATAGAGAATGAACCTTCCTAAAATTTCTAAATCAACTGATTTATTGAATAATTGTTATTATTAAGAATAAAGAAACAATGTAATAAAAACATCCTTAATCATTGTAGCAAATGAACCAATGATCCCCTCAATACTCTTAAGTACCCTCAGAAATTTGTTGTATTGTCAATTTTTAAAAGTACAAACAATGCCTTGGATAAGGGGCTAATATCTAAAGTATATAAAGAACTCATACAACTCAAAAACAAAAAAAGAGCAAGCAATCCAATCGAAAAATGGGCAGAAGATCTAAACAAACACTTCACCCACAAAGACATACAAATGGCCAACAGACATGAAAAAATGCTCAAATTCACTAGCTATTAGACTAATAAAACTTAGATTAATTTTTCACAATGAAACAAAAAATTTTAGAGTATCTATTAGTTGAGATTTTTTTTATCGTGTCTTGCTTCTTGTTTTTGATATTTTACATAGCTATTTAGTTTCTGTATAGTTTTTTTTTTTCTTGGTTATCATAACTCTGGTAAAATTGGGTTGCATTACCATCATCATCATTTAGAAAAAGACAGCTGGATAAGTTGATGTTCTATCACAGAGTAGTAGGACAACAATTTTATTTTACTACACTTGATCTCAGCCAAAAGGCCGAGAAGCGATAACAATTTCATTTTGAATATTCTTTTTTTTTCATAATCACATAACTCCTTAAAATTGAGATTGCCTGAATGACAAAATACTGATCTTATTTTGGAGAAGCCTCAAGAATCCAGACTTCAGGGGAAGCCGGGATGATTCAGCAGGTTGAGTGCTTAGTTTACAGCCCCAAGGAACAAAGATCAAATCCTGGCCCCAGCCTGTGCAGACCCATATGCTGAACTGGGCTGTACCTCCCTTGTGGGAAGCCCCCAGCTTGATCCTTGCCTCCCATGCATATTTAATTATTTAGTTTTTTAAACAATATATTGTTTCTTATTATTTTAATGATTAAATGCTTACCTTATATATAATAGTATGCATCCTTTTGTTAGAATGTACCTTTATTAATTTTACATTTTTTTGATCAATGAAAGTACTTCTAAAATTTTCTTCCTAACTTTTGTGCTACTAATACTATGAATATTAATTCTACATATATTTAGAACTGCATATAGTATTATTATTTGTTTAGCATTTAATATTTGTTTGAATATAGTCTTATATTTCCCCTCAACTTCTCTGAGTTTTTGTTTGACCATAAGGCTTTTATTTGTCTTCATTTTGAAAACTATATTCTTTCTAAGTATAGATTCATTTATTTGCTTTCAGCCATGGCCTCCATTGCCCATTGTTTTGTTTCAAAAGTCTGCTTTCGGTCTTATTTTTATTTAATTGAAGTTACTGTCTTTTTTATTTGCATGTTTAAAAAAATTTTTTGGGTCTTAAATTTTAGCAGTTTTATGTGATATGCCTACTTGTTATTTTGCATTAGCCAGCTGTGAATCATGGAACTTCCTGAATATCTCTTATGGTTTAATGTTTTTTTTTATCAATTTGGGGAAATTCTCAGCCAGTATTTTTCTCATATTTCTTTAATTTCTCTATCTCTTCTTGGAATCCAGTTACAGATATAGAAGACTTTTTCATCATATTTCGTATTTCTTTCTCCCTCCCACTTTTCTTTGCTTGTTTCAACTATATACTTTGTATGTATATATGTATACAACTCTATTGGTATATATTGTCTTTCTCTGACTTTGTTTAATTTGCTGTTAAATTCATCTATATCTTAATTTCAGTGTTTTTCAAGACTTCTGATTTATACATGATTTTAAAATTAAATTCCAGGTATTTGGTGAAAATCTTTTATCTTTGCATTTATTTTTGGAACATATTAAACATAAGTTATTTTAAAATCTATTCCTAAGAACTCAAATATGTGAAATTTATTTCTGTTATTCTACTCTTATAGGTTTCTCAGTCCTTTGGTTTTTTTTCTACCATGTCTGCTAATTTTTGACTGAAGGCCAGATATGAAGGAAAATGTGTTGGGCCTCTGGAGGATGTTATCACTCTTCTTGAGGGCCAGTTAAGTATGTGCGGATCACCTTGTTTCAGCTGAGGTTGACCCACTATTGATTTGCTTCTATTGCATCAATGTTGCCCCTTCAGGAATCTCAGCTGACAACCTGAGGTTTTTTTTTTGTTTGTTTGTTTTTTATATCTTTTTATATTTTTATAGAGAGTAATTATTTTATCTTCAGTACATATTTATTTTTATTTTACTTTTGACAGATAGAGAGAGAGACAGAGGCAGAGACAGCTAGAGAACCGAACTGTGGGAACTCCCCAGTTCAGCACGTGGGTCCTGCCTGGGCCGGAGCCGGGATTCGATCCTCGGTCCTCGTGGCCTCAAAGCGAGCGCTCAACCCGTTGAGCCGTCCCGGCTTTTCCCAACCTGAGTTTTTTTAAGGACCTCCTCTGTAGTGGTCCTCAACTCCCATTTTCATCTCTTCTACCACAAGACTGACAACCTATCTGTTCATAATTTTAATATCTTAGCAGATGCATTCTGCTTGCTTTCTTAGAATTTTGTCCCTCAAATTTTATCACTTAGCTAATGCCTCAAGGGGATTTGTGTGCCATACCATTCCCACTCTTCTGAAGTTCTCTTTCACTCTGAAAATTCTGATCCCTCAAGTTCTTAGTCTTTCAATAGCTCTGAACTCCAGACATTGTTTTCTTAGCCAGCGGAGATAGCTATAAATTCCTATGACCTACTTATGTTTGTTTTGGGATCCATGTCCCATGATTTTATCAACAAAATCCCTGAAGGGAAAGGGGGGCTGCTGATTTATGGCAAAGAGCCAGGTAGAATATCATTCATTGAAAAGTTGATTTGTTCTGACCTATTGGACAAATTTTCTCCTATTTCATTTGTAGACTTTTCCAAATTTTTATTTTAAAATATAATTATTACTACAATAATAAATTTCTCCAGATGAGATTTTCAAATGCATTTAAGGAACATTAAAAAGTGGAACAAAGATTTTATTTTCTCTTTATTCTTTCATTTATCTTATTTATGAATAAATACATTTAGGCTATGGCTTGCATCTATCAGTTCTTTAATTTTTTTTCAGTAGATTTACTTTCTCTTTTCTGTTTTCATGCTGTGAGAGAGCCTTATTATATAACAATTTCTAAAAGGAATAAAGAACTTCAGGAAATAGGATTAAATGATTTTCATTTTATCCTGCATTCTGTATTATTCCAAATATAGTTGTAACTCTACTCAAATTCTGTGCTTTACATTTCTTGGGATAAGGTAATTTACAGCCTAAATGCACTCACAACCACAGAGCATTGTATAAATGGCCAATGGAGGTAGGCATTTTTCACAATTCTTTTAAATAAATCATGATATAAATTTATATAAATTTATGAAATGTGATGAGATGTCAACCACAGTTAGCTTGGTCCATATGAAATGCATATGTTCTGTATTTTTTGTTTGATTACTTGTCATTTAATTGAGTATGACTATTTTATATTTAAGATTTGGTAACACAGATATCTGGGTTCTGTTTTGGTCTTTTGCAATGAATGTTCCAAAGCAGCTGTTAGAAGCATATATTTACAGCAAAAAGGTAATATCACTTATGTATGGGAAAGGTGGGGGGAGAATAATTGAATCTCAAAATGTTTGTGATGAAATCTGTTCTGTGAAACAATGGAAATGGAAAACTATGCTAGAATGGTGTCCAGAGTGAAGAGAACAAAGCCCAACTTTAAACAGAGGTTTCAAAACAAACCAGTGCCTATGCAATTAGATGTAAAAGCACTTAGCGACACTATGAGAACAAAAGACTACCTGGAAATCAAACTCCAAAAGTGACAGAGACTCAGGAAAGTTGGAAGTTAGATGAAAAGGACCTGAACTTTTAGCCAGCAACTCGTTGCTCTTATATCATGAGAATGTGCCAGCTCACATGGCACTGTCTGTGAGAGAGTTTTTAGCCAGTAAACAAATAACTGTATTGAAACACCCTCTCTATTCTCCTGATCTAGCCCCCAGTGACTTTCTTCTTTACCCAAAGATAAAGTAAATATTAAAAGGAAGGCATTTTAATGACATCCAGGACGTCAAGGTTAATATCACAGTGGCTCTGATGACCATTCTGGAAAAAGAGTTCCAAAATTTCTTTGAAGCATGAACTAGGTGCTGGCAGTGGTGCATAGCTTCCCCAGGGGAGTACTTCAAAGGCAACCATAGTGATACTCAACAATGAGGTATGCTGAATATCTCAGGATGAGTTCAGGAACTTAATTGTCAGTCCTCATATCTGTATATATAATTATTTTCTCATTATAAATGATATAAAGCACACAGTAAATATTTTAAAAGATATAAAAATAAATACAAATGTGCAATTTAATATTTTCTTCCTATATCCCAATGGATTACTTATTTTGTCCTTCCCATATTTCACATTGGCGGCTAAAGCAATACTTTAGATTGTGTGGTAGGAAAGTCTTTCTTCTTGAAGTGATATTTAAGCTCTGTTCTGAAGCATAAAATGTGCCACAGGAAAGTCATGGAAAGACCATGCCAGGGCTAGGTAATACCAATTAGAAATTACTGGTATTGGAAAGGGTATGACGTGTGTCCAGATACGTCATGAGTCAGTGTTGCTGGATCTGTGTGGGTGGGGTTGGAAGTGGAATAGAGGCTATGAAGATGGAGCAATAATCAGGCTCCAAAGCATTTGCATCTTCTAAGTCATGTGGATATTTGGATTTTATGATAAGTGTAATGGAATATTAAAGACAGATACTAGGCTTGAGAGTGACATGTTCTACTAATGATTTCAGTCCTGTTTGAGATTTTGATTTCTGGGTAAAAGTGCTTACATGGAAAATTAGGGGAATCACAGTCAAGTCCCATAGTAGTCTGACATTTAGAAGCTGGGTGGCGAAGGAGGAACCTATGAAGGAACTGAAGAGAAATGGTAAGTGTGGGAGAAAAGAAATACCAGCATACATCACAAAATCTCAAGGAGAAAGGTATTTAAGAAAGCATCAGTGGCTAATTGAAAGATAAACCATCTATAGTTAGAGAAAATTGAAGACAGGAAAGGATCCATTTATTTTTGTCAACATGAAAACTTTTGGTGACTTTGACAAGAGCAGTTTCAGTGGAGCTATGGG
>PVKE010030713.1:0-19463 GCA_004027555.1 Craseonycteris thonglongyai
GTCCTCATGACCTCAAAGCGAGCGCTCAACCCGCTGAGCCGTCCCGGCTTTCCCGGCATTAGCCTTTTTAAAGCGAGTATGTTGTGGCCTACTGACTCACATAGAGCTTTTGAGCTGGTGGAGGCCCCTAGTGGTCAGGAAGTTTCCAGGAGGCCATATCCCAGCTGGACGGTCTTACAATTTTTGAGAAATTTATTGAATGACTCCTGTGTAAAAAAGTTCTACAAGGCATTACAAGAAATTCGAATCATTTTTAAGGATTTTGAAAAAGTTATAATTATCTTAAGACAAGAGCAAGGAAAAAAATAGACACTAAAGAGACATTTGATGTAAGTCAGTATCTGTTTCTGATAAAACTCTGAACTAAGAAGAGAAGAATGGCTACTCAATTTGATAAAAATGATTATAGGGGACACTTATTATTTGGGGTCACTCCATGTCTATTTTCTAATTGGCGTAAGCCAGTTAGCATAACCTGTCTACTTGACCATAGTGACTTGTTTAGGAATGAGTTAAGTGTCTATTCATGGGGCTGATGTGACGGAAGGATATGTTTTCTGGCTCCTGGGAAAATAGCTACCTGAAGAGATGTGCTCTTTCTGTTATATGTGCAAAAGAAAACATGTAGCTCAGACACCTCTGGGAACCATGTTGGGACCGGGAGGGGAAGTGGCTTTAGAACTAAAATAGATGCTAGTTGATTGACTGGATCAAGCCTGGCCTGGATTTGCTGGGGGATCTAATTTACCTTATAGTCCTGTTTGAGTTTAGTTTTTTGTTTCTTAAAACAGATGAAAGATTGTTGACTGATTAAAACCTTGATCTTATATTAAGAAGAAACATCATATTGAATGGAAAAACATTAGACATTGTAATTGAAGTCAGAAACAAGAAATGGTCACCATTGTGCCTTCTATAATTCAATATTGTACATTGCATCAACTAATGAAATATGCTAGATAATGATAAATGGTTTTTGGAAAGGAAGACAGATGATATTGTCATTTACAAATCATGCTATTTTCTATTTGGATAACTTAAAATAATTAATCAAAAACTATTGTTAAGAAAGTTCAGAAACATGGCTGGAAATCAAGTATTGAAAAAAAATCTGTGATTCTCCTATATACCAGTAATAGTTATAAAATATATTAAAAAATGAGTTCACTCACAATTATAACAAATGATATGTAGAACCCATGCTTGAAAATAACAGCATTGAACAGATGGTAACCTTTCAGAAGTATATTTGAATAATCTATTATACAATATTAGTGGGAATGCAGGACAATTCAGACATTGTTATCAATTACAACAAAAATATATTTATTTTTGGATCTCAGTGAGGCAATGAATACCAAAAGCTTCAATAGCTTAAAAACACTTTGTTTCCTAGCCTTTGTCTAGTAATTTATACTAAGGAAATTACTAAAGATCTGTTCAAAGATTTAGTTCCAAGGATGCTCACTGAAATATCTTTCATAAATACAGGAAATAATTAAAACATAGTACATATAATATAGTAAGTGAAAAAGCAGTTTACTAAACGTTATGTACAACATAACCTCATTTTAAAGCAGAAGTGACATGACAGTTGGCAGGGATGGGGAGGAAAAGACTAGACTAACCATCCTTGGGAATGTCACATCGCTTGGAGGCCACATGCCAGAAATAGCAATTCTGAAAGAAAGAACATGGACAGAAAGAAAGTCAACAAAAAGGAAAGCTACTATTTGCTTGTCTATGTAATTTTCATCCCCTGTGGCTCCGCATGTGTTCAATAAAACCTACTGTTGTCACTAGATATTTTGTGGAAGGAGCATGGGACTGACTTTTGCACTGGCAGCATGGAGAAAGTGTGTTAGTTTTTGTATTGCTGCATAAGAAATTGCTTCAAAACTTAGCAGCTTTTCTCTTGCACGACATTTATTAGCTCAGTGTTTCTGCAGGTGAGGAATTTGAGAGCAGCTTAGCTGGATAGGGCTAGTTCAGTGTCATGTTGCCCCTGCTTGACTGGGGCAGGAGGTTCCGCTTCCCATTACTTCTGCTATATGCTGTTGGGCACACAGACAACCCTGGTGCAATATTACAACGTGGGAGGGAACTACATGGATGTGAATGCCAGGAGACCATCCGGGGCCTGGTGGGCTGAGAAGAGAAAGTTGGGAAAGATACAGCTTGGAGGGAGTCATGATAAGGGAGTCAGAAGTTTGGGGAGATCACTGATATTATGTTGAATTCACCAATTTGTGAAATCTGGGGTTGTAGCTAAGTTTACTTACCTCTCTGAGGGTCCCATAGGCTTAAATTGTCATATGGAATACACATGGGTTTGGATTGACACCTGCTGCCTATTGGGAGGAAATTGGGGGATCCGAGAAAACCTATTTGAGAATGGTGTCATTTAGCACCTATAGCCCAATCAGAGGGATTTTTCAGTTAATGCAAAGTGTCTGTGTAATGAAAAGCAGGTTTGAGAGAAAGTTGACTGCAGATTTTATATTTAAAAAGTCCACTGTTATTTATTTATAGGTGGGAGGGTTCAGGGCATACCAGAAGGAGGACAGTGTGTTCCTCAGGTAGATGTAACTGCATGAGATCTGGCTACACGTTCTCAAATGGGCAAAGAATGTTGATCTTTTGATAATTGAGGGGAAAAATACTAGTTGCAGCCACTACAGGTGGAGACAAACTGAACCGCAGTTTAAAGATAGTAGTTTCCTCCCATCCTTGTGTCCAACCACAGTGAATTCCAGAAGTTTTGCATCCATGTCCACAAAGGATATTGGTCTGTAACTTTCCTTTTTTAATAATGTCTTTATCTAGTTTTGGTATCAGGGTAATTCAGGTTTCATAAAATTGTTTTGGAAGTGTTCCTTTTCTCCAAATTTTTGGGTAACAATTTAAGAATAGGTATTCTATGAATGTTTGGTAGAATTCACTTGTGAAGCCATCTGGTCATGAAATTTTATTTCTTGGGAGTTTTTTTTTCTTTTTTTTTTATTACTGCTTCAACTTTGTTGCTAATAATTGGTCTGCCTAAATTTTGTATTTCTTCCTGGTTCAGTCTTGGAAGTTTATATACTTCTAGAAAATTATTTATTTATTTTAGATTGTCAAATTTGTTGGCATATAGTTTTTCATAATAATGTTTAATGATTATTTGTATCTCTGTGGTGTTGGTTGTAACTTCCCTTTTATTTATGATCTTATTTACTTGGGCTCTTTCTCTCTCTCTCTCTCTTTGTCTATTTCTTCGATCTTCTCAAAGAAACAGTGTTATTGATCTCTTCTATTATTTTAAAAACATTCTAGTTTATTTACTTATGCTCTGATATTAACTATTTCCTCATTCTGTTTATTTTGGATTTTGTTCTTTTTCTAGTTCCTTAAGTATTTGGGATTTTTCTTTCTTTTTTTCTTTTTTAAAAACTTATTGTATTGTTGTAGACAGAGAGAGAGAGAGAGAGAGAATGGGGGTGGGGGGCGGTCCAGAGCAGTATCCATAGTTGTATGTCATCACTTTTCAACACAGTTTCGTCCCACGCAGGTGTGCGGGGTGCCTCTCAGAGCAGAAACCAGGTGGGGGCCTTCTGCATAGGAAGCATGTCCCCACGAGCTGGGGGGCCTCCCCCATGGGAAGCTCACCCAGGCGAGAACTGACCTGGGGGTCACATGCTAGTTCAACATATAGGTCTGCACAGGCCAGTACCGGGATTAGAACTGGGTTTCAATCTTTGGATCCCAGGTCTGCAAAGTGAGTGCTTAACCTGCTGAGCCACCCCGGCTTCCCTATGGGTATTTTGTTTTTACTTCTTGAGGCCTGACTAGCTACGAAACTTCCCTCTTAGAACTGTTTTTGCTGCAACCCATACATTTTGAGAAGTTGTGTTTTCATTTTCATTTGTTTCAAGATGGTTTTTAATTTCATGTTTAGTTTCATCTTTGATACATTGGTTATTTAGTAGCATGTTGTTTAGTCTTCACATATTTGTAGTTTTTCCAGTTTTGTTACTGTAGTTGATTTCTATTTTAAACTATTGTGGTCAGAAAAGATGTTTAATATGATTTCAATCTTCTTGAATTTATTGAGGCTTGTTTTGTGACTGTCCTGGAGAATGTCCCATGTGCACATGAAAAAAAGGGTGTATTCTGCAAATTTTGGAGGAAATATGCTATAATTGTCTTTTGTTTTTATTTATTTTTTAAGATTTATTTTATTGTTTTTTTTGGCAGAGAGACATAGAGACAGAGAAAGGCGAGGGCCCAGAGCAGTCTCCATAGTTACACATACATCATCTGTTTTCGACATGGTTTTTTTCCACACAGGTGGGTGGGGCCAAGCAGGGCAGGAACTGGGTTGGGGGCCTCCCGCATGGGAGGAACACCTCCTTGAGCCAGGGGCCGAAGGTGGGGGTGAGAACCCAACTGGGGGCCTCCTGCATGGCAAGAACACCCCAGTTCAGCATATGGGTCTGCACAGGCTGGGGTTTGATCCTTGGTCCCTGGGGCTGCAAAGAGAGCGCTTAACCTGCTGAGCCATCCTGGCTTCCCCTGTAAATGTCTCTTAAATTGATCTCATCTAGGTAGGAAGCAGAGTGGCGCAGAGGAAGCGTGCTGGGCCCATAAATTGATCTCTTCTAACATGACATTTAAGGAGATGATTTTATTATTAATTTTTTGTCTAGATGATGTATCCCTTGATGTAAGTGGGGTATTTCAATCTTAAACTATTATTGTATTACTTTGAATTTCTCCCTTTATGAACATTAATAATTGTGTTATATATTTAGGTGCTCCTATGTTTGCATAGACATTTAAGAATTGTTATATCCTTTTCTTTGATTGACCTCTTTATAGTTATATTATGTCCTTCGTCATTTTTTTTTTTTTTTTTACTTTTTGTTTTAAAATCTATTTTTTTCTGATATAATTATTGCTACTTCAATGTTCCTTTCATTTCTATTTTCATGGAATATTTTTTCCATCCCTTCACTTTCAATCTGTACGTGTCTTTCAATTTGAGCATATAGATGGGTCATGTTTTTAATCCATTAAGCCCCCCCCCCACTTTTTTGACCATTTAATCCATTTACATTTAGAGTAATTATTGATAAGTATGCACCAATTGCCATTTTGTAATTGTTTTTAGATAGTTTTTTATTATTATTCTCTTTCCCTTTCTTCATCTCTTGATCTCTTCCCTTCTGACTTGCTATTTTTCTTTAGTGTTTTGTTTTGGTTCCTTTCTCTTTGGTCTTTGTATATCTTTGGTAGGTTTTTGATTTGTGATTAGCATGAAGCTTGTGTAAACCATTCTTTATCTATAGCAGTTTATATTAAGCTAATAGTCATTTAAGTTGGAATATATTCTATGAGAACTATATTTTCACTCACTCCCCTCCATACTTTGTTACTGATGTCATATTTTAGATATTTCTTTGTGTTGTGTATATCCTAACTACTAATTGTAGTTTCAGTTGAGTTTGATACTTTTTTCTTTTAACCTTCATAATAACATTTTAAATGTCTGATTTGCTGTATTTATTGAACATTCTATTTTACCAGAGGTTTTTTTTTTCTTTCCTTTTTTTACTTCAAGAAAACTCTTTAACATTTCTTGTAAAGCTGGTTTAATGGTGATCAACTCTTTTAATTTTTACTTGTCATTATATCTCTTTCAGTTCTGAATGATAACCTTGCTGGGTAAATTATTCTGAGTTGTAGATTCTGTTCTTTAAACATTTTAAGGATGTTCTTCTACTTCCTTCTGGTCTGTAAAGTTGCTGATGAGAAATCAGCTGATAGCCTTATAGGGTTTCTTTGTATGTAACTCATTTTTCTCCTGCTTCCTTCAAGATTGTCTCTTTTTGTCAAAAACAATAAAGACAAAAAAAAAAAAAGGGGGGGAAGCCAGGATGGCTCAGTGGGTTAAGTGCTCACTTTGCAGCGCTGGGGACCGAGGGACCCAGGATCAAATCCCAGCCCCCGCCTGTACGGACCCATGTGCTGAACTGGGGAGTACCCCAGTTCAGTTCTCTCTCTGTATCTCTCTCTCTCTCTCTCTCTGTTAAAAACAATAAAAAATAAATAAAAATTTAAATAAAAAAATAAAAAGATTGTCTCTTTTCTTTAACTTCTGCCATTCTAAATACAACATGTCTTAATTTGGGTCTCTTTGGGTTTATCTTGATTGGAAGTTTGTGCTTCCTGGGACCTGGATGTCTATTTCCTTTTCCCACTTAGAAAAGTTTCCAGGCTTTATTTATTTATTTATTTATTTCTTCTTTTAATTATTATTATTAAATTTATTGGGGGTGACATTGATCAGCAAAGTTACATAGGTTCCAGGTATACAATTCTACAATACATTATCTATGTGTTGCATCATGAGCTTACCACCTAAAATCAGGTTTTTGTTTTTTTCCATCACCATATACTTGGATTTCCCCTCCCCTCTTCTGCCCCTCTGGTAGTCACTAAACTATTGTCTGTGTCCATGAGCTTTTTTTTTTTTTTTCTCTTTTGATTGTTCATTTATTCTGTTCTTTAGATTCCACATATAAGTGATATCATATGGTATTTGTGTCTCTCAGTCTCACTTATTTCCCTTAGCATAATATCAAGATGGATGAAACTAGAAGATATCAACCTTTTCTTCTTTAAATAAAGATTCTGTTTCTCTCTCTCTCTCTTCTTCTGGGATGCCTATCATGAAAATATTTGAGTGCTTGAGTTTATCACAGAGGTCTCTTAAACTACCTTCATTTTTTAAAATTTATTTTTCTTTCTGCTGTTCTGATTGGTTGATTTTCACTAGCCTGTCTTCCAGGTCACTGATCATTCTCCTGTATTAGTTATTCTGCTATTGATTCCTTCTGATGTGTTTTTTCAGTTATTTTATTCTTCAAATCTGCTCTGTTCTTTCTTATATTTTCTAACTCTTTGTTGAAGTTTTCCCTAAGTTTCTCTATTCTGCTCTTGAGTTTGGCCAGCTTCTAAAGATTTATTTTTATTGTTTTTGACAGAGAGAGAGAGAGAGAGAGAGAGAGAGAGAGAGAGAGAGAGAGATACAGAGACAGAGAGAAGAGGGAGGGCCCAGAACAGTCTCCATAGTTGCACATCATTGTTTTTTCCACATAGTTTCATTCCACAGGTGGGCTGGGGCTGCACAGGGCAGGAACTGGGCCAGGGTCTCACCCTGGTGAGAACCGAACTAGGGGCACTCTCCAGTTCAGCATGTGATGTGGGTCCACATGAGCCGGGGCCGGGATTCGATCCTCAGTCCCCAGGGCTGCAACGTGAGCGCCTAACCCACTGAGCCATCCTGGTTCCCAATACATGTATTTTTGATTTTGCTCAAGGGAGGGGAAAGTTCAGCATTCTTCTATACTAATGCTATCTTGGGCCTCCAATCAACACCAGTATTATGATTAATGTACTTCTGTGAACTGAGTCCATAAGGAAATGAAACGAGTTAATGGAAGGAATCAGTTCTACATGAAGCTGGTGTAAATGTTCCTAATGGAGCAAGAAAAGAGAAATGCCTGGCCTTAGCCTGGGAACAAAGCAGATGATTTTATACAGGACAATTTTTCAACTGGTTACTATTTCTACCCTCTCAAACAAAATATTTGCACTTTAGCAAGGCCTTACTGGATTGATTTAAATAGAGGACATTTTGGTGACATGGCAGGCAGACTACTGAGGCAATTTATTGATTGAGTCTTTGAGCTCCCTGCATGTTATAATGCTGGGCTGGCTGCCAGCTAGGTGGACTTAGTGACTTTCTTTGTTTTCCCTGAAGATTTATCATCTATAGAGCAAATATTGACTCCTTAAATTAGCTTGTAATGTCTCTTGCCAACAGAAGTCAATATCTGTTTGATAACATATCTGGTGAATGAGTGCAATGAAGTAAATTGTCCACCCATAAATTAGAAGATCCATAATGGAAACCTCCTTTTCTTTTACTATTTTTACTTAACATTAATAATATATTTTAATTCACAATACACAAAGTATTATTTTAACACAAAATCAATATAAAATTATTGAAACATTTAAAATTATTTTTTCTTATTAAATCTTTCAAATTTCGTGTATATTATAATGAGAATACAGTACAATTTGTTTTTTAACTTTGTTGAGGAGTAATTAACAAATATAATTTTATATATTTAAAATTTACAATGTAAGGAAGCCGGGATGGCTCAGTGGGTTAGGTGCTCACTTTGCAGCCCCGGGGACCAAGGATTGAATCCCGGCCCCGGCCCGTGCTGACCCATATGCTGAACTGGAGAGTTCCCCCAGTTCGGTTCTCACCGGGGCGAGACCCCAGCCCAGTTCCTGCCCTGTGCAGCCTTGTGCCCACCTGTGGAATGAAACTTTGTGGAAAAACCGATGATGTGCAACTATGGAGACTGTTCTGGGCCCTCCCCCTTCTCTCTGTCTCTGTATCTCTCTCTCTGTCAAAAACAATAAATGAATCTTTAAAATGTACAATGTAATGATTTGATATACACATACATTATAGAATGATTACCAAGATCAAGATAATTAACTCATGCATCACCTCACACAGTTAACTCTGTGTGTCAGTGTGTGTGTTGAGAATGCTTAATTTAAGGTCTACTTCCAGTAACTTTCAAATAGATAACACTGTATAGTCACTGTGTTATACATTAAATCCTTAGAATTTATTCTTCTTATAATAAAAATATTTTTTTAATATTAATTTTAGTATTTTTGACAGAGAGAAACAGAGAGAAGGGGGAGGGCCCAGAGCAGTTTCCATACTTGTACGTCATCAGTTTTCGACGTGGTTTCATTCTACACAGGTGGGCAGGGGCCGCACAGGGCAGGATCTGGGCTGGGGGCCTCCCACATGGGAGGCATGTCCCCTCAAGCCAGGGGCTGATCTGGTGGCAAGAGTCAAACTGGGGACGCCCCCGCATGGGAAGCACACCCCAGTTCAGTACATGGGTCCCCATGGGCCAGGGCCAGGACTCTATCCTTGGTGCCCAGGGCTGCAAAGCAAGTGCTTCACCTGCTGAGCCATTCCAGCTTCCCCTTTATAACTGAAAATTCATACCTTTTACCTATATCACTCCATTTCTTTTTCCGTCCAGACCCTGACAGCCACCATTCTATTTTGTTTCTATAAAATCAGCTTCCCCCAGTCCCACCCCCCAGGTTTCATATATAAGTGAGATCAGAAAGTATTTGTCTTATTCTGTCTGGCTTATTTAACTTGGATAAGGCCCTCAAAGTCCATCCATGTTGTTGCAAATGGCAGAGTTTCCTTATTTTCATGGATGAATAATATTCCTGTGTGTGTGTATATATGTATGTACACCCCTCACTGTGTGAGGTGATGAATGTTTTAATTATCTTGATCTTGGTAGTCATTCTACAGTGTATGTGTATATCAAATTATCAGATCATACACTTTAAATATATATAATTATATTTGTTTTTATAATAATTTTTATACTAATTTAATGTTGAAATAATTTTATATATATATAATTTTTAATCCATTCATCTGTTGATGAAAACTTAAAGTGTTTCCACGCCTTGGTTATTATAAATAATGTTTCTATGAATACAGGAATGCAGTTATCTCTTTGAGATAGTGATTTCGTTTCTTTTGGATATATACCTATACCGGTAAGTGGGATTGCTGGATCATATGGTAGTTCTATTTAAAAATTTTTGAGGCAACTTCATATTGTTTTTTTATATTGACTGCAGTAATTTACATTCTTATTATTCTTATCAACAGTGCACAAAGGTTTCCTTTTTTCACTTCCTTGCCAACACTTGTTATCTCTAGTCTTTTTTTTTAAATTAAATTTTGGGGGTAACATTAGTTAATAACATCATATAGATTTTAGGTGCACAACTTTATTTACTTTTTTAAATGTACTTTTTTTATTTTTTGAATTATAGTTAACAAACAATATTATATTAGTTTTAGGTGCACAACATAGTGATTAGACATTTACATAACTTATGAATGATCACCCTGATAAATCTAGCACCCATCTGACACCATGCACGGTTATTACATTGACTATATTCTTTATGTTATAGTTTATATCCCTATGACTATTTTGTAACTACCAATTTGTACATCTTAATCCCTTCACTCTTTTCACCCATCCCCCTAAAATCCTTTCCATCAGGCAATCTTCAAAATATTCCCTGTATCTATGAGTTTGTTTTTGTTTTGTTTGTTCAGTTATTTTGTTTTTTTTTTTTAGATTCCACCTCATTGTGCATTTAAGCCCTTTCTTCCTTTCTTCCTTTTTTCCTTCCTTCCTTCCTTCCTTCCTTCCTTCCTTCCTTCCTTCCTTCCTTCCTTTCTTTCTTCTTTCTTTCTTTCTTTCTTTCTTTCTTTCTTTCTTTCTTTCTTTCTTTCTTTCTTTCTTTCTTTCTTTCTTTCTTTCTTTCTTGTTTACGAGAAGGTAAGGAGGAGGGAGAGAGAGAAAGAGAAGGTGGGTGAGGGCAGAACAGTCTCCATAGTTGTACATCATTAGTTGTGACATGGTTTTATGCCACACAGGTAGATGTCAGGCCATGTAGGGTGGGAACTGAACTAAGGGTCTCCTGCATGGGAGGCAAGAACCTTCACCGCTGTGTCATCCTGGTGGTTACCAGTTGCCCCACAGTTCAGCAAACGGGGTTGCATGGGCTGGGGTGGGGAATCGAACCCTGAACCTCATGATTATCAGGCAAGTGTTTAGCAGCTATCCTATCCCGGTATTCCCAAGCCTCCCTTTCTTTTAGATCAGTTCTCCATTTCTCTGAGAATAGCATCTGGAACAGCAGGACTAGCATTCCAGGGGAAATTTTGGAAATGCAACTTTTTGAGTTTCCTATCAGTGCAGCTGAATCTAGAGCTCTGAGGGTCGGGTCTAGCCTGTGATGTGCTGCCAGATGTTTAACAACTGTCTCTTTGGGGAAAAAAATGCATTATCTGTGTCTATAAGTTTACTATAAATTTTACTGATATATAGGATGTGCAGTACACAATTTACAAATAATAATAATAATAAAATATTCAATACTCCTTATTATAAATTTTACGTAGCAAATTTTCACAGAATACTTTCATTGGTTTTTGCTAAACTTTTGTATCAGAAGCAACCTGTGGTTCTAACATGAATGTTAGTTGATATTTTTGTTTACCTTAAGGAGTAAGATGGAAGGAAAACAAATGAAGATTTATAACTGTCAGAATGTCACTCATTTGTCAATGACATGAGCAAATTCTTTGCTAAATCAGATAATAGTTTTCAGATACTGGAAGTCTATTTTCTCAAAAAATTTTTTTTTCTATTCACAATATAATAGCTGCATGCTGGCACACATTTAATTTTAATATATATTATTAAAATTTTCTTCATTACTTTCTTTTTTAAAGATTCATTTTATATTTTGAGAGAAGGAGCGAGAGAGAGAGAAGGGCTCAGAGCAGTCTCCATAACTGTACATCATTAGTTGTGACATGGTTTCATTCCACACAGGTGGATGTGGGGTTGCGTGGGGTGGGAACTGAACTGGGGGCCTCCTGATGGGAGTCAAGAACCTTCACTGCCACCCTGGCTGCTCCCAGTTGTCCTGTAATTCAGCATATGGGTCTGCAGGGGCCGGGGCTGGGAACTGAACCCTGGATCCTGTGTTTGCGAGGCGAGTGCTCAACCACTGAGCTATCCCAGCATCTCTGACTTTCTTAAAGTCGACAATCACAGATAATAAACTAAGTCCAGCCTTGTAGCACTTGCCCATGTCTATGCTGTAAACACTTCTACCCTGGACAATTTCAAGCCCTATAACACCACTGAGTGAGTTAGGCAGAGATGTGCAGCAGCACACCATTTTATACTGTTTCCATCATATAGATGCAATGTACAGGTATCCTCAAGAACAGACATAATAGAAACATGCAGTAAAATAATTAGGAAATGCTTTTAATGTAGTTTTTAAATAGACTTTATTCTTTTGAGCAGTGTTAGGTTCATAGCAAAACTGAGCTCCATGCAAGCACAGCCTCCCCCACTATTAACATCCCACAACAGAGTGGGAGATTTGTTAGCAATTGACGGACCTGTAAGTCGTTATCACCCAAAGTTCATAGATTACATTAGGGTTCACTGTTGGTATTGTACATTCTTTGGGTTTAGACAAATATCTAATGACATATATTCACCCTTACATGTCATACAGAGTATTTTCACTGCCCTAAAAATCCTCTGTTCTCCTACTTATTCCTCCCTCTCCTCTAACCTTTGGTGACCACAAATCTTTTTATTGTCTCTATACGCTTGCCTTTTCTAAAAGGTCATATAATTGGAATCATGCAGTTTTTAAAAACATAATTATACATTTTTATCATTTACTTTTTAGTGATATCTGTGTTTCATGACTGGCTTGCAAAACTTCTGAACGTTTAACAGTTCACTCTCATGAGCTGCTACAAATTGCTCCAGTACATCAGTAATGCGTTTCAACAGGCCCTCCAGGTGATTCTGATGATGCTAAGTTTAGAGAACTGCTGCTTAAGCAGATGCCGAGGATAAGAAATACATTTAGCTGTAATTAACCTAGTGTTACTTGCCTGGGTCTGGCCAACCAAATGCTGTACTAAAGTGTTTAAGCAAATTCAGATTTTAGGAGGAAAGGAGGAGCATATATGAAGGGGAGGAAAGGAATGAGAAACAGGTTTTGACTTAATTTTTTTTTTTCCTTCCAGATTTGGCTCAGTTTGGTAAACTACTCATAGATATACAAACAAAACCCTAGACCAAATTATGTCTCAGTTTATCCTGTTGAAACAAAACGGCAGCTGATGCAACTGATCAAATGACACACTTTTGGAGTCTAAAAAGTTGGTTGATTTATTCAATAAGTACCTATTAAACATCTATGATGTGGCAATCACTATTCTGGGATGTTGGTGACACAAAACACTGAAGAAGATAGACAAGTACCCTGATCTCAAGGAGTTTATATTCTAAGGGGAAGACAGCAAAACAAAACAAAACAAACAAAAAACAAGGAAAAGACAGATAAATAAGATAATTACTGCAATTATTACATGCTACAATGTAAACAGAAAAAATCATTTCATAGAAGGTGATGGGTGACAAGGGGCAATTTTTGGGGTAGGAAGGTCAAGGAGGGGATCTTTGAGGGGGTGGCAGTTCAGTTAAGAATAAGGTGACCAGACATCCCGCTTTTGGCGGGACAGTCCCAATTTTTAACAATTTGTCCCGTGGCGTTTTAAAAAAGTCCCGATTTTTGGAAAGAATGCACGACAAGCTAGGGAACGGCGGGAGATAAACCAAATTTTTAATCAAGAACCCCCTCCCCCCCGGTCAATGGTGTCCCGCTTTACCAATGTTAAAATCTGGTCACCTTAAGAACTGAATGTGAAAAGAATTCAGACATAGAACTACCAGGGTAAGGAGCTTCCAGGCAGAGGGGACAACTATCGTAAAGGTCTTGAGGTGGAAATAGGCTTGATGTGTCCAAGACCTGCCTGGTCAGAAGGCCAACAAGGCTGAAATGGAGTGAACAAGTGAGAATGATGGGCGATGTGTCAAAAGGCAACCAGGCCAGCGCCAGCTCTGGTGTGATCTATAGAAAAGTTTTGGATTTAATCTGAGTGATAGAAGCCTTTGGGAAGCGTAAAGCAGGAAAATGACGAGTCTAATTTCTGTTTTAAGAAGATCGCTGACTGCTGAGTGGAGAATAGATGGTAGAAAGCAAGTGTGGGAAGCAGAAAAATGTATCAGGAGATTGTTAAAAGGGTGCAGGGGCAGAGGACGTGTCTTAGAATGGGAGCGGCCAGTTTCAGGAGGCATTAAAGGGGAAAAGCAGATTGAACTAGCTGAGAGATTGTGATAATTTATTTTAAAGAACAAAAATAGACCATTCACCCTACCACTTTTAAGCAAAGTGAGCTAAATTTTTTGTTTATGCCTGCTGATGTCTTACCCACGTTGACCGATCTATCGGTTTCTACATTCTTTACAGAATCATGTGTACAGGGTCTTAGGAAGGTAGTGACCTCTTAAGTGGGTGGGTGACTGAGGAAAAAGCATCACTCAGAAAATACACCATGAAGATTAGGTATAATTCTCTGAGTCCGATATAGGCTTAGGTTGATAAGGTCCAAGCAGGAGTTAAGAACAAATCTCACCCCAACAGCTCCTTTTACCTGTGTGCAGGTGGGGTAACTATTCCTAGTGTGCATTTGTAGAATTCCCATCCTGCTTGAATTGGGCAGATGAGTCCCCTGCATGGGTCCAGAACACTGTACCTTTTTAATGCAACCTGACCAAGTTTTATGTGTGCATTTTGCCAGGAGTGGGTTTGGAGGATAACTCCCACAGAACTCTGATCTGCAGGTTGCTTAATCTGAGTGATAAACATCCTTTGAGGTATATGGAGTAGGCACTGTCATGAGGAGATTCACAGGGATTGTCACCTTGATGGTGAGGTCATTGCTTTGATGCATATTTTATAAATTGTTTAACACATGAATTGTATTCACTGATTTAAAAAAAACACCCACGAACAAAGAAACACCTTAGTTATTCAGTACAAGTATTCCTCTTTTTATTATGCTTCATTTTATTGCACTTCACAGATAATGCATTTTTATCAACATTCAGGCATATTCTCCACCAGCAAAGATTACAACTATCTGAAAGGTTCAACTGATAGTTAGCATTCTTTAGCCATAAAGTATTTTAATATTAAAGTATGCACATCTTTAAACACATAATACTGTTGCACACTTAGTAAGTTACTGTATAAAGTAAACATAACTTTATGCACTGGGAAACCAAAAATTTTGTGACTTGCTTTATTGTAATATTTACTTTATTATGGTGGTCTGACCAAACCCACAATATCTCTGAGGTATGCCTGTATTCTCTGAAAATATGGCATTTCATGTCAATGCATTATTCACATATACCTTTAATTGTCAAAGTAACTTTTAGGTCACGGACATTTTGAGCTAGGCTGAGCAGATGTACTGTTTTAAATGGGAAGGAAAACACCGGTCTGTCCTGTTTCAAATGGTACATCTGCTCAACCTAATCTTACTGGGCTAAATTCAAGGTGTCAGTAGGCTGACCAGATGTACTATTTGAAATAGGACTGCACTGTTGCTTTCTGTCCCATTTAAAATGCTACGTCTAGTTTGAGCATTTTGGAGAGAAGTCTTCCTAAAGAAAATGAGACTCGTAAGTAGAGTGACTTCCCTGATGACCCATGTTCACCATTATGATTGTCAGTCACTCCTTGGAACCATAATGCGGTGACACAGTGACTCCACATCCAACGGAGCTGACGAGTGCGTGAATTCCTTCTTCCCTTACTTTCTCTGCGAACTAGAGACCCCCTGTGGAGTGTTTCACGTCCGAACAGGTCACCCTTCACTATTTCTTGTTAGGAAATGGATGCTTTTAAGAGGGTGGTTTTTGCTTGGGCGGTTTTGTCTAAGCGAGCTAGCCTGCTGTTCCTGGAAGCAGGAGTCTTCAGGAGCCACACCCATGCTTCCTAGGCATCTGAGTTGTGCGCACTATATATAACACACCCACATTTGTGTGTTACTTATCAATACAAAGCCTTTTTATTGTTGGTCTTGGTGTATATAAACCAAAGAATAAAGATGAGTTATCAGGATGATAAAGGAACATGGCTTCTGGGCCATCCAAACACAAGCTGAAGGAAGACATTTGACAGAACCAGACTCAGAATTCCCCTCACTCCCCCAGGATGTCAGTGAGACCTGTGTCGCCAGTCCCTGCTACTGGGCCACACCACCCTCTCGCAGTCACGAGTTGGGCAGTTGTGAACGAATGCTGGTGGGGAGCTTGGGGCAAACACTCACAGCTGTGACGCATTGCAAGTTTTCTTAGAACTTGGTTTGTGCCCCAAAAAGAACCTGGCTCCTAGGGAAGGTTACATCATGGAATCTTCTACAGGTCCCATGACCCTGCAGGGATGTGTAAGAGCTGCCTTGTTCCAGAATTTGTGACGGGAAGCATTTGATGTACTTATTTGCATGAAAAACATAAATGATGCCTTTTTTCCAGTCCCTGGATTTTGGCAAACAGAAGGCTCTTTCTAGAGCACTGTGATGGATGTCCTTATCTTAGAGCAGTTAAGCCTCCAATAGTAGAATTACGGGCAGCAAACAGACGAGTTTCTCCTGACAGGCCAGACACCAGAAGTGTAGGTGGGAAGGTTCAGGGCTGTCTTTTGAACCAAAACAGAAGAGAGATGAACCAAGAAAGTGTCTGTGCTTTACCTGCTGTTTATTCCCTTCCTTTGGGAAAATATGTAATTATTTTGTAACTATTTATGCACAGATGCAGGTAATTTTTCTTTTTCTTTTCTTGTTTAAAAAGAAAGATCCAAGACTGTCATTGTCTGTGTCACATCAAAGTGAAAAGGCTTCAGCCCCTTCCTCTGTATTTCTGTGGTAATCGGCTTTGTGAGCTACAAACAAAGCAGACGTGGATTGAATAGGATGAGGCCATCTGGGCTCGGGCAGTGTGCTTTCCTGCATGGGGGCAGGAACAGCCGCCTTAGGCAGTTGGCTCTCACTCCAAGAGAAATCCACGCTGTAAAGACTTTCTTTGTTCCTTGCTTGTCACCTCTACCCAAGGGCTAGGCAGTCCACCTGTCCTGCAGGGGAGGCTGTGGGAAGAGTCTTTGTGTCCTGTGAACTGCGGAATTGAACCTTCTCAGCCATCACTGACGCAGTTACAGAGTGCCTGTTGGTGCTTTGGGCTGGTATGGTGATGCATAAAATCCATGGGTCCATCCTTCAAGGAGCTTATGGTTTTGTTGCAGAAACAAGCGAAATGCCTAAAAATTAAACAAGACAAAGTAAAACAACAAACAAAAAGTAAAAAATCTCAAAGCAGCTGCCCTCCCCAATTCCTACCCCCACACCCCTACAATGCAAGCATGCTCATTTCCATGCGGATCTCTTTGCTCTTACATGGATATTTGTGTATTTTGTGAGGCAGGGGCTTGTGGATTTTTTGAGTGGGAGATTCTTAGTGCTTTATGCCCAATTAATATGGTCAGATCTCTGTTTTCTAGGTGCAGGAAAAGCTGTCTGCAAATGATTGCCATCCAGTGAATGTTTTACAAAGAGTTTTCCAAACACTGCATTTTATTTATGGAGGGAAAAAAAATGCCTGCATTTAACTTCTGCCTCCTAACCTTTAGTTGACAGAAACCAGGAAACTGCTCAATTTCATATGTTTACTTCAAAACACCCTTTCTTAGCCAAGTGTCTGGCTGCTCCATTCTGTAAATGCAAGGCGCCACCATTGTGCCTCATGTTTTGTTTTGTTTTTTCCTCCCTCTTGCTGTGTTGGCTGATGCTTATGTCCAAAAGGCAGGCTTTCAACAAATTGCATTCTGATTGACTGACCTGGATTTTTGCTGGGGAGCTGAGCACTAAAGCCAAATGGATTTGACTAAAACTTGCTTTGCATTTTTTTTTAAAAATCTTTTTTAGAAACAGCCTTGGACATGTGTTATGAGAGGGATAAAGACTATTATTTAAGAATAATGGTATAAGCCAGAGTCACAGTAAAGGAGTTTTAGAGTTGTATGAAATCTGAGGTTGTCTGTCCTAAGCTTTTAACTCAGGGATTCCCAACCCCATGCCCGCAGGCGCCATGGCGCCTGCAGCCCAATTTGTGTGCACCCGCCATTATTTGACGGCATCAGAAGTTTTTCATAAACACTAAGTAAAACTATCATTTATTTTTATGCATTTGTTAGAATTTTAAAATATTGTTTGAGTATCTACACAGGTTTATTATATTCGTTGGTATGTTTGCGATATCATATGTACTGTATTTTCCGGCGTATAAGACAACTTTTGAAACAAAAAAAAGTCAACCGAAAATTGGGGGTCGTCTTATACGCCGAGTATATCCCGAAAAACGTCTGGATATGCCGCTAAACGAATTTTCCAACTCGATCCCGCACCAATCACTGCAAGGCTGCTCGGACCACCTCTGTAACTCAGCCAATCCAAGCAGGCTTTTTATGCATGCAATATACATGTTCTATCAATGTACAGTATATTACGGTATGTTCAAAAAATGTCATTCATTAAAAATTTAATTAAAAAAAGAACTGGTGTTGCCTCGGAAGTGGGGGGTAGTCTTATACAGCGAATATAGGCCTAAACCTATGTTTTAACTGTAAAATTAGGGGGTCGTCTTATACGCCTGGTCGTCTTATATGCCGGAAAATACGGTATAAGTTTTCCCTAGCTGTCGCCTTTGTACATGCCGCATCTTGTTTAGCTGCTGTGCTCTTTAAACTCTCCTCCACCCAACCGGGAGACGCCAAGTTGCCGTTTGGATTGCGGTGGCTGGACTGATCGGGTCGTGACGGTTAGCTAGGATCACAGTGTTCTGATATATTCGATTTTAAATGAACTAAAAGTGAGGTAGGTCATCTATTATTATGGTGGCAATTTGATATGATATTGTAGTTCTATAACTATTTTTATTTTTATTTTTTAGTCCTAAAATGAGTGGACCAAATAAGAGAAAACGAACCTATCATTTTAACACAGACTGGGAGGAATCATATTGTTTCATTAATTTACAAGGTAAATGCGTTTGCCTGTTGTGTGGCAGTAGTATTGCAGTGCCGAAAAAACATAATGTTGAACGTCACTTTCAGACAAGTCATACCACTTTTGATACGAATTATCCACTTAAATCTGAAGTAAGAAAGAATAAAATAAATCAACTAAAATTAAGTTTAACTACTCAACACACTGTTTTCACTAGACATGTGGAAAAATCTAAAAAGGCAACCATTGCTTCTTTCAAAATTTCTCACATGCTCGCAAAGAAGAAAAAACCTTTCCGGGATGGTGAATTGTTAAAAGAAGCATTTCTGACTGCTGCCGATTGTTTGTTTGAGGAATATTCTAACAAGTGTGAGATTATGTCGGCGATACAAGACCTACAGTTGTCAAATAACACAGTCACAAGAAGAATACACGCCATTTCAAAAGACTTGCAAACTCAGTTAAAGACTGACTTGGAAATATGTGACTGCTTCTCTCTGCAATTGGACGAGTCAACAGATGTATCAGACACGCACAGTTGGCAGTTATGGTGAGAATGGAATTTAGTTACTTCACAGTAAAAGAGGAGCTGTTGCAAATATTACCAATGAAAGGACAGATGAGAGGTGAGGATATTTATAAAACTTTCAGAACATATGCCAGGTCGATCAACATGCCTTTGCATAAGTTGTCTGCGATAACTACCGATGGGGCACCAGCAATGGTTGGTCAAAACAAAGGATTTATTGCCCTTTGCAGGAAAGATGAATCATTTTCAAACTTTATGTCCTACCACTGTATTATCCATCAGGAAGCTTTG